>OX155892.1:53063082-53355582 GCA_944588485.1 Phosphuga atrata
AGTCTTGTCTGTCTAGTCTTGTCTGTCTAGTCTTGTCTGTCTAGTCTTGTCTGTCTAGTCTTGTCTGTCTAGTCTTGTCTGTCTAGTCTTGTCTGTCTAGTCTTGTCTGTCTAGTCTTGTCTGTCTAGTCTTGTCTGTCTAGTCTTGTCTGTCTAGTCTTGTCTGTCTAGTCTTGTCTGTCTAGTCTTGTCTGTCTAGTCTTGTCTGTCTAGTCTTGTCTGTCTAGTCTTGTCTGTCTAGTCTTGTCTGTCTAGTCTTGTCTGTCTAGTCTTGTCTGTCTAGTCTTGTCTGTCTAGTCTTGTCTGTCTAGTCTTGTCTGTCTAGTCTTGTCTGTCTAGTCTTGTCTGTCTAGTCTTGTCTGTCTAGTCTTGTCTGTCTAGTCTTGTCTGTCTAGTCTTGTCTGTCTAGTCTTGTCTGTCTAGTCTTGTCTGTCTAGTCTTGTCTGTCTAGTCTTGTCTGTCTAGTCTTGTCTGTCTAGTCTTGTCTGTCTAGTCTTGTCTGTCTAGTCTTGTCTGTCTAGTCTTGTCTGTCTAGTCTTGTCTGTCTAGTCTTGTCTGTCTAGTCTTGTCTGTCTAGTCTTGTCTGTCTAGTCTTGTCTGTCTAGTCTTGTCTGTCTAGTCTTGTCTGTCTAGTCTTGTCTGTCTAGTCTTGTCTGTCTAGTCTTGTCTGTCTAGTCTTGTCTGTCTAGTCTTGTCTGTCTAGTCTTGTCTGTCTAGTCTTGTCTGTCTAGTCTTGTCTGTCTAGTCTTGTCTGTCTAGTCTTGTCTGTCTAGTCTTGTCTGTCTAGTCTTGTCTGTCTAGTCTTGTCTGTCTAGTCTTGTCTGTCTAGTCTTGTCTGTCTAGTCTTGTCTGTCTAGTCTTGTCTGTCTAGTCTTGTCTGTCTAGTCTTGTCTGTCTAGTCTTGTCTGTCTAGTCTTGTCTGTCTAGTCTTGTCTGTCTAGTCTTGTCTGTCTAGTCTTGTCTGTCTAGTCTTGTCTGTCTAGTCTTGTCTGTCTAGTCTTGTCTGTCTAGTCTTGTCTGTCTAGTCTTGTCTGTCTAGTCTTGTCTGTCTAGTCTTGTCTGTCTAGTCTTGTCTGTCTAGTCTTGTCTGTCTAGTCTTGTCTGTCTAGTCTTGTCTGTCTAGTCTTGTCTGTCTAGTCTTGTCTGTCTAGTCTTGTCTGTCTAGTCTTGTCTGTCTAGTCTTGTCTGTCTAGTCTTGTCTGTCTAGTCTTGTCTGTCTAGTCTTGTCTGTCTAGTCTTGTCTGTCTAGTCTTGTCTGTCTAGTCTTGTCTGTCTAGTCTTGTCTGTCTAGTCTTGTCTGTCTAGTCTTGTCTGTCTAGTCTTGTCTGTCTAGTCTTGTCTGTCTAGTCTTGTCTGTCTAGTCTTGTCTGTCTAGTCTTGTCTGTCTAGTCTTGTCTGTCTAGTCTTGTCTGTCTAGTCTTGTCTGTCTAGTCTTGTCTGTCTAGTCTTGTCTGTCTAGTCTTGTCTGTCTAGTCTTGTCTGTCTAGTCTTGTCTGTCTAGTCTTGTCTGTCTAGTCTTGTCTGTCTAGTCTTGTCTGTCTAGTCTTGTCTGTCTAGTCTTGTCTGTCTAGTCTTGTCTGTCTAGTCTTGTCTGTCTAGTCTTGTCTGTCTAGTCTTGTCTGTCTAGTCTTGTCTGTCTAGTCTTGTCTGTCTAGTCTTGTCTGTCTAGTCTTGTCTGTCTAGTCTTGTCTGTCTAGTCTTGTCTGTCTAGTCTTGTCTGTCTAGTCTTGTCTGTCTAGTCTTGTCTGTCTAGTCTTGTCTGTCTAGTCTTGTCTGTCTAGTCTTGTCTGTCTAGTCTTGTCTGTCTAGTCTTGTCTGTCTAGTCTTGTCTGTCTAGTCTTGTCTGTCTAGTCTTGTCTGTCTAGTCTTGTCTGTCTAGTCTTGTCTGTCTAGTCTTGTCTGTCTAGTCTTGTCTGTCTAGTCTTGTCTGTCTAGTCTTGTCTGTCTAGTCTTGTCTGTCTAGTCTTGTCTGTCTAGTCTTGTCTGTCTAGTCTTGTCTGTCTAGTCTTGTCTGTCTAGTCTTGTCTGTCTAGTCTTGTCTGTCTAGTCTTGTCTGTCTAGTCTTGTCTGTCTAGTCTTGTCTGTCTAGTCTTGTCTGTCTAGTCTTGTCTGTCTAGTCTTGTCTGTCTAGTCTTGTCTGTCTAGTCTTGTCTGTCTAGTCTTGTCTGTCTAGTCTTGTCTGTCTAGTCTTGTCTGTCTAGTCTTGTCTGTCTAGTCTTGTCTGTCTAGTCTTGTCTGTCTAGTCTTGTCTGTCTAGTCTTGTCTGTCTAGTCTTGTCTGTCTAGTCTTGTCTGTCTAG
Organism: Phosphuga atrata; assembly: GCA_944588485.1. Lineage (NCBI taxonomy): Eukaryota > Metazoa > Arthropoda > Insecta > Coleoptera > Silphidae > Phosphuga > Phosphuga atrata. The sequence continues at coordinate 53,065,381 of OX155892.1, forward strand.
TCTTGTCTGTCTAGTCTTGTCTGTCTAGTCTTGTCTGTCTAGTCTTGTCTGTCTAGTCTTGTCTGTCTAGTCTTGTCTGTCTAGTCTTGTCTGTCTAGTCTTGTCTGTCTAGTCTTGTCTGTCTAGTCTTGTCTGTCTAGTCTTGTCTGTCTAGTCTTGTCTGTCTAGTCTTGTCTGTCTAGTCTTGTCTGTCTAGTCTTGTCTGTCTAGTCTTGTCTGTCTAGTCTTGTCTGTCTAGTCTTGTCTGTCTAGTCTTGTCTGTCTAGTCTTGTCTGTCTAGTCTTGTCTGTCTAGTCTTGTCTGTCTAGTCTTGTCTGTCTAGTCTTGTCTGTCTAGTCTTGTCTGTCTAGTCTTGTCTGTCTAGTCTTGTCTGTCTAGTCTTGTCTGTCTAGTCTTGTCTGTCTAGTCTTGTCTGTCTAGTCTTGTCTGTCTAGTCTTGTCTGTCTAGTCTTGTCTGTCTAGTCTTGTCTGTCTAGTCTTGTCTGTCTAGTCTTGTCTGTCTAGTCTTGTCTGTCTAGTCTTGTCTGTCTAGTCTTGTCTGTCTAGTCTTGTCTGTCTAGTCTTGTCTGTCTAGTCTTGTCTGTCTAGTCTTGTCTGTCTAGTCTTGTCTGTCTAGTCTTGTCTGTCTAGTCTTGTCTGTCTAGTCTTGTCTGTCTAGTCTTGTCTGTCTAGTCTTGTCTGTCTAGTCTTGTCTGTCTAGTCTTGTCTGTCTAGTCTTGTCTGTCTAGTCTTGTCTGTCTAGTCTTGTCTGTCTAGTCTTGTCTGTCTAGTCTTGTCTGTCTAGTCTTGTCTGTCTAGTCTTGTCTGTCTAGTCTTGTCTGTCTAGTCTTGTCTGTCTAGTCTTGTCTGTCTAGTCTTGTCTGTCTAGTCTTGTCTGTCTAGTCTTGTCTGTCTAGTCTTGTCTGTCTAGTCTTGTCTGTCTAGTCTTGTCTGTCTAGTCTTGTCTGTCTAGTCTTGTCTGTCTAGTCTTGTCTGTCTAGTCTTGTCTGTCTAGTCTTGTCTGTCTAGTCTTGTCTGTCTAGTCTTGTCTGTCTAGTCTTGTCTGTCTAGTCTTGTCTGTCTAGTCTTGTCTGTCTAGTCTTGTCTGTCTAGTCTTGTCTGTCTAGTCTTGTCTGTCTAGTCTTGTCTGTCTAGTCTTGTCTGTCTAGTCTTGTCTGTCTAGTCTTGTCTGTCTAGTCTTGTCTGTCTAGTCTTGTCTGTCTAGTCTTGTCTGTCTAGTCTTGTCTGTCTAGTCTTGTCTGTCTAGTCTTGTCTGTCTAGTCTTGTCTGTCTAGTCTTGTCTGTCTAGTCTTGTCTGTCTAGTCTTGTCTGTCTAGTCTTGTCTGTCTAGTCTTGTCTGTCTAGTCTTGTCTGTCTAGTCTTGTCTGTCTAGTCTTGTCTGTCTAGTCTTGTCTGTCTAGTCTTGTCTGTCTAGTCTTGTCTGTCTAGTCTTGTCTGTCTAGTCTTGTCTGTCTAGTCTTGTCTGTCTAGTCTTGTCTGTCTAGTCTTGTCTGTCTAGTCTTGTCTGTCTAGTCTTGTCTGTCTAGTCTTGTCTGTCTAGTCTTGTCTGTCTAGTCTTGTCTGTCTAGTCTTGTCTGTCTAGTCTTGTCTGTCTAGTCTTGTCTGTCTAGTCTTGTCTGTCTAGTCTTGTCTGTCTAGTCTTGTCTGTCTAGTCTTGTCTGTCTAGTCTTGTCTGTCTAGTCTTGTCTGTCTAGTCTTGTCTGTCTAGTCTTGTCTGTCTAGTCTTGTCTGTCTAGTCTTGTCTGTCTAGTCTTGTCTGTCTAGTCTTGTCTGTCTAGTCTTGTCTGTCTAGTCTTGTCTGTCTAGTCTTGTCTGTCTAGTCTTGTCTGTCTAGTCTTGTCTGTCTAGTCTTGTCTGTCTAGTCTTGTCTGTCTAGTCTTGTCTGTCTAGTCTTGTCTGTCTAGTCTTGTCTGTCTAGTCTTGTCTGTCTAGTCTTGTCTGTCTAGTCTTGTCTGTCTAGTCTTGTCTGTCTAGTCTTGTCTGTCTAGTCTTGTCTGTCTAGTCTTGTCTGTCTAGTCTTGTCTGTCTAGTCTTGTCTGTCTAGTCTTGTCTGTCTAGTCTTGTCTGTCTAGTCTTGTCTGTCTAGTCTTGTCTGTCTAGTCTTGTCTGTCTAGTCTTGTCTGTCTAGTCTTGTCTGTCTAGTCTTGTCTGTCTAGTCTTGTCTGTCTAGTCTTGTCTGTCTAGTCTTGTCTGTCTAGTCTTGTCTGTCTAGTCTTGTCTGTCTAGTCTTGTCTGTCTAGTCTTGTCTGTCTAGTCTTGTCTGTCTAGTCTTGTCTGTCTAGTCTTGTCTGTCTAGTCTTGTCTGTCTAGTCTTGTCTGTCTAGTCTTGTCTGTCTAGTCTTGTCTGTCTAGTCTTGTCTGTCTAGTCTTGTCTGTCTAGTCTTGTCTGTCTAGTCTTGTCTGTCTAGTCTTGTCTGTCTAGTCTTGTCTGTCTAGTCTTGTCTGTCTAGTCTTGTCTGTCTAGTCTTGTCTGTCTAGTCTTGTCTGTCTAGTCTTGTCTGTCTAGTCTTGTCTGTCTAGTCTTGTCTGTCTAGTCTTGTCTGTCTAGTCTTGTCTGTCTAGTCTTGTCTGTCTAGTCTTGTCTGTCTAGTCTTGTCTGTCTAGTCTTGTCTGTCTAGTCTTGTCTGTCTAGTCTTGTCTGTCTAGTCTTGTCTGTCTAGTCTTGTCTGTCTAGTCTTGTCTGTCTAGTCTTGTCTGTCTAGTCTTGTCTGTCTAGTCTTGTCTGTCTAGTCTTGTCTGTCTAGTCTTGTCTGTCTAGTCTTGTCTGTCTAGTCTTGTCTGTCTAGTCTTGTCTGTCTAGTCTTGTCTGTCTAGTCTTGTCTGTCTAGTCTTGTCTGTCTAGTCTTGTCTGTCTAGTCTTGTCTGTCTAGTCTTGTCTGTCTAGTCTTGTCTGTCTAGTCTTGTCTGTCTAGTCTTGTCTGTCTAGTCTTGTCTGTCTAGTCTTGTCTGTCTAGTCTTGTCTGTCTAGTCTTGTCTGTCTAGTCTTGTCTGTCTAGTCTTGTCTGTCTAGTCTTGTCTGTCTAGTCTTGTCTGTCTAGTCTTGTCTGTCTAGTCTTGTCTGTCTAGTCTTGTCTGTCTAGTCTTGTCTGTCTAGTCTTGTCTGTCTAGTCTTGTCTGTCTAGTCTTGTCTGTCTAGTCTTGTCTGTCTAGTCTTGTCTGTCTAGTCTTGTCTGTCTAGTCTTGTCTGTCTAGTCTTGTCTGTCTAGTCTTGTCTGTCTAGTCTTGTCTGTCTAGTCTTGTCTGTCTAGTCTTGTCTGTCTAGTCTTGTCTGTCTAGTCTTGTCTGTCTAGTCTTGTCTGTCTAGTCTTGTCTGTCTAGTCTTGTCTGTCTAGTCTTGTCTGTCTAGTCTTGTCTGTCTAGTCTTGTCTGTCTAGTCTTGTCTGTCTAGTCTTGTCTGTCTAGTCTTGTCTGTCTAGTCTTGTCTGTCTAGTCTTGTCTGTCTAGTCTTGTCTGTCTAGTCTTGTCTGTCTAGTCTTGTCTGTCTAGTCTTGTCTGTCTAGTCTTGTCTGTCTAGTCTTGTCTGTCTAGTCTTGTCTGTCTAGTCTTGTCTGTCTAGTCTTGTCTGTCTAGTCTTGTCTGTCTAGTCTTGTCTGTCTAGTCTTGTCTGTCTAGTCTTGTCTGTCTAGTCTTGTCTGTCTAGTCTTGTCTGTCTAGTCTTGTCTGTCTAGTCTTGTCTGTCTAGTCTTGTCTGTCTAGTCTTGTCTGTCTAGTCTTGTCTGTCTAGTCTTGTCTGTCTAGTCTTGTCTGTCTAGTCTTGTCTGTCTAGTCTTGTCTGTCTAGTCTTGTCTGTCTAGTCTTGTCTGTCTAGTCTTGTCTGTCTAGTCTTGTCTGTCTAGTCTTGTCTGTCTAGTCTTGTCTGTCTAGTCTTGTCTGTCTAGTCTTGTCTGTCTAGTCTTGTCTGTCTAGTCTTGTCTGTCTAGTCTTGTCTGTCTAGTCTTGTCTGTCTAGTCTTGTCTGTCTAGTCTTGTCTGTCTAGTCTTGTCTGTCTAGTCTTGTCTGTCTAGTCTTGTCTGTCTAGTCTTGTCTGTCTAGTCTTGTCTGTCTAGTCTTGTCTGTCTAGTCTTGTCTGTCTAGTCTTGTCTGTCTAGTCTTGTCTGTCTAGTCTTGTCTGTCTAGTCTTGTCTGTCTAGTCTTGTCTGTCTAGTCTTGTCTGTCTAGTCTTGTCTGTCTAGTCTTGTCTGTCTAGTCTTGTCTGTCTAGTCTTGTCTGTCTAGTCTTGTCTGTCTAGTCTTGTCTGTCTAGTCTTGTCTGTCTAGTCTTGTCTGTCTAGTCTTGTCTGTCTAGTCTTGTCTGTCTAGTCTTGTCTGTCTAGTCTTGTCTGTCTAGTCTTGTCTGTCTAGTCTTGTCTGTCTAGTCTTGTCTGTCTAGTCTTGTCTGTCTAGTCTTGTCTGTCTAGTCTTGTCTGTCTAGTCTTGTCTGTCTAGTCTTGTCTGTCTAGTCTTGTCTGTCTAGTCTTGTCTGTCTAGTCTTGTCTGTCTAGTCTTGTCTGTCTAGTCTTGTCTGTCTAGTCTTGTCTGTCTAGTCTTGTCTGTCTAGTCTTGTCTGTCTAGTCTTGTCTGTCTAGTCTTCTGTCTGTCTAGTCTTGTCTAGTCTTGTCTGTCTAGTCTTGTCTGTCTAGTCTTGTCTGTCTAGTCTTGTCTGTCTAGTCTTGTCTGTCTAGTCTTGTCTGTCTAGTCTTGTCTGTCTAGTCTTGTCTGTCTAGTCTTGTCTGTCTAGTCTTGTCTGTCTAGTCTTGTCTGTCTAGTCTTGTCTGTCTAGTCTTGTCTGTCTAGTCTTGTCTGTCTAGTCTTGTCTGTCTAGTCTTGTCTGTCTAGTCTTGTCTGTCTAGTCTTGTCTGTCTAGTCTTGTCTGTCTAGTCTTGTCTGTCTAGTCTTGTCTGTCTAGTCTTGTCTGTCTAGTCTTGTCTGTCTAGTCTTGTCTGTCTAGTCTTGTCTGTCTAGTCTTGTCTGTCTAGTCTTGTCTGTCTAGTCTTGTCTGTCTAGTCTTGTCTGTCTAGTCTTGTCTGTCTAGTCTTGTCTGTCTAGTCTTGTCTGTCTAGTCTTGTCTGTCTAGTCTTGTCTGTCTAGTCTTGTCTGTCTAGTCTTGTCTGTCTAGTCTTGTCTGTCTAGTCTTGTCTGTCTAGTCTTGTCTGTCTAGTCTTGTCTGTCTAGTCTTGTCTGTCTAGTCTTGTCTGTCTAGTCTTGTCTGTCTAGTCTTGTCTGTCTAGTCTTGTCTGTCTAGTCTTGTCTGTCTAGTCTTGTCTGTCTAGTCTTGTCTGTCTAGTCTTGTCTGTCTAGTCTTGTCTGTCTAGTCTTGTCTGTCTAGTCTTGTCTGTCTAGTCTTGTCTGTCTAGTCTTGTCTGTCTAGTCTTGTCTGTCTAGTCTTGTCTGTCTAGTCTTGTCTGTCTAGTCTTGTCTGTCTAGTCTTGTCTGTCTAGTCTTGTCTGTCTAGTCTTGTCTGTCTAGTCTTGTCTGTCTAGTCTTGTCTGTCTAGTCTTGTCTGTCTAGTCTTGTCTGTCTAGTCTTGTCTGTCTAGTCTTGTCTGTCTAGTCTTGTCTGTCTAGTCTTGTCTGTCTAGTCTTGTCTGTCTAGTCTTGTCTGTCTAGTCTTGTCTGTCTAGTCTTGTCTGTCTAGTCTTGTCTGTCTAGTCTTGTCTGTCTAGTCTTGTCTGTCTAGTCTTGTCTGTCTAGTCTTGTCTGTCTAGTCTTGTCTGTCTAGTCTTGTCTGTCTAGTCTTGTCTGTCTAGTCTTGTCTGTCTAGTCTTGTCTGTCTAGTCTTGTCTGTCTAGTCTTGTCTGTCTAGTCTTGTCTGTCTAGTCTTGTCTGTCTAGTCTTGTCTGTCTAGTCTTGTCTGTCTAGTCTTGTCTGTCTAGTCTTGTCTGTCTAGTCTTGTCTGTCTAGTCTTGTCTGTCTAGTCTTGTCTGTCTAGTCTTGTCTGTCTAGTCTTGTCTGTCTAGTCTTGTCTGTCTAGTCTTGTCTGTCTAGTCTTGTCTGTCTAGTCTTGTCTGTCTAGTCTTGTCTGTCTAGTCTTGTCTGTCTAGTCTTGTCTGTCTAGTCTTGTCTGTCTAGTCTTGTCTGTCTAGTCTTGTCTGTCTAGTCTTGTCTGTCTAGTCTTGTCTGTCTAGTCTTGTCTGTCTAGTCTTGTCTGTCTAGTCTTGTCTGTCTAGTCTTGTCTGTCTAGTCTTGTCTGTCTAGTCTTGTCTGTCTAGTCTTGTCTGTCTAGTCTTGTCTGTCTAGTCTTGTCTGTCTAGTCTTGTCTGTCTAGTCTTGTCTGTCTAGTCTTGTCTGTCTAGTCTTGTCTGTCTAGTCTTGTCTGTCTAGTCTTGTCTGTCTAGTCTTGTCTGTCTAGTCTTGTCTGTCTAGTCTTGTCTGTCTAGTCTTGTCTGTCTAGTCTTGTCTGTCTAGTCTTGTCTGTCTAGTCTTGTCTGTCTAGTCTTGTCTGTCTAGTCTTGTCTGTCTAGTCTTGTCTGTCTAGTCTTGTCTGTCTAGTCTTGTCTGTCTAGTCTTGTCTGTCTAGTCTTGTCTGTCTAGTCTTGTCTGTCTAGTCTTGTCTGTCTAGTCTTGTCTGTCTAGTCTTGTCTGTCTAGTCTTGTCTGTCTAGTCTTGTCTGTCTAGTCTTGTCTGTCTAGTCTTGTCTGTCTAGTCTTGTCTGTCTAGTCTTGTCTGTCTAGTCTTGTCTGTCTAGTCTTGTCTGTCTAGTCTTGTCTGTCTAGTCTTGTCTGTCTAGTCTTGTCTGTCTAGTCTTGTCTGTCTAGTCTTGTCTGTCTAGTCTTGTCTGTCTAGTCTTGTCTGTCTAGTCTTGTCTGTCTAGTCTTGTCTGTCTAGTCTTGTCTGTCTAGTCTTGTCTGTCTAGTCTTGTCTGTCTAGTCTTGTCTGTCTAGTCTTGTCTGTCTAGTCTTGTCTGTCTAGTCTTGTCTGTCTAGTCTTGTCTGTCTAGTCTTGTCTGTCTAGTCTTGTCTGTCTAGTCTTGTCTGTCTAGTCTTGTCTGTCTAGTCTTGTCTGTCTAGTCTTGTCTGTCTAGTCTTGTCTGTCTAGTCTTGTCTGTCTAGTCTTGTCTGTCTAGTCTTGTCTGTCTAGTCTTGTCTGTCTAGTCTTGTCTGTCTAGTCTTGTCTGTCTAGTCTTGTCTGTCTAGTCTTGTCTGTCTAGTCTTGTCTGTCTAGTCTTGTCTGTCTAGTCTTGTCTGTCTAGTCTTGTCTGTCTAGTCTTGTCTGTCTAGTCTTGTCTGTCTAGTCTTGTCTGTCTAGTCTTGTCTGTCTAGTCTTGTCTGTCTAGTCTTGTCTGTCTAGTCTTGTCTGTCTAGTCTTGTCTGTCTAGTCTTGTCTGTCTAGTCTTGTCTGTCTAGTCTTGTCTGTCTAGTCTTGTCTGTCTAGTCTTGTCTGTCTAGTCTTGTCTGTCTAGTCTTGTCTGTCTAGTCTTGTCTGTCTAGTCTTGTCTGTCTAGTCTTGTCTGTCTAGTCTTGTCTGTCTAGTCTTGTCTGTCTAGTCTTGTCTGTCTAGTCTTGTCTGTCTAGTCTTGTCTGTCTAGTCTTGTCTGTCTAGTCTTGTCTGTCTAGTCTTGTCTGTCTAGTCTTGTCTGTCTAGTCTTGTCTGTCTAGTCTTGTCTGTCTAGTCTTGTCTGTCTAGTCTTGTCTGTCTAGTCTTGTCTGTCTAGTCTTGTCTGTCTAGTCTTGTCTGTCTAGTCTTGTCTGTCTAGTCTTGTCTGTCTAGTCTTGTCTGTCTAGTCTTGTCTGTCTAGTCTTGTCTGTCTAGTCTTGTCTGTCTAGTCTTGTCTGTCTAGTCTTGTCTGTCTAGTCTTGTCTGTCTAGTCTTGTCTGTCTAGTCTTGTCTGTCTAGTCTTGTCTGTCTAGTCTTGTCTGTCTAGTCTTGTCTGTCTAGTCTTGTCTGTCTAGTCTTGTCTGTCTAGTCTTGTCTGTCTAGTCTTGTCTGTCTAGTCTTGTCTGTCTAGTCTTGTCTGTCTAGTCTTGTCTGTCTAGTCTTGTCTGTCTAGTCTTGTCTGTCTAGTCTTGTCTGTCTAGTCTTGTCTGTCTAGTCTTGTCTGTCTAGTCTTGTCTGTCTAGTCTTGTCTGTCTAGTCTTGTCTGTCTAGTCTTGTCTGTCTAGTCTTGTCTGTCTAGTCTTGTCTGTCTAGTCTTGTCTGTCTAGTCTTGTCTGTCTAGTCTTGTCTGTCTAGTCTTGTCTGTCTAGTCTTGTCTGTCTAGTCTTGTCTGTCTAGTCTTGTCTGTCTAGTCTTGTCTGTCTAGTCTTGTCTGTCTAGTCTTGTCTGTCTAGTCTTGTCTGTCTAGTCTTGTCTGTCTAGTCTTGTCTGTCTAGTCTTGTCTGTCTAGTCTTGTCTGTCTAGTCTTGTCTGTCTAGTCTTGTCTGTCTAGTCTTGTCTGTCTAGTCTTGTCTGTCTAGTCTTGTCTGTCTAGTCTTGTCTGTCTAGTCTTGTCTGTCTAGTCTTGTCTGTCTAGTCTTGTCTGTCTAGTCTTGTCTGTCTAGTCTTGTCTGTCTAGTCTTGTCTGTCTAGTCTTGTCTGTCTAGTCTTGTCTGTCTAGTCTTGTCTGTCTAGTCTTGTCTGTCTAGTCTTGTCTGTCTAGTCTTGTCTGTCTAGTCTTGTCTGTCTAGTCTTGTCTGTCTAGTCTTGTCTGTCTAGTCTTGTCTGTCTAGTCTTGTCTGTCTAGTCTTGTCTGTCTAGTCTTGTCTGTCTAGTCTTGTCTGTCTAGTCTTGTCTGTCTAGTCTTGTCTGTCTAGTCTTGTCTGTCTAGTCTTGTCTGTCTAGTCTTGTCTGTCTAGTCTTGTCTGTCTAGTCTTGTCTGTCTAGTCTTGTCTGTCTAGTCTTGTCTGTCTAGTCTTGTCTGTCTAGTCTTGTCTGTCTAGTCTTGTCTGTCTAGTCTTGTCTGTCTAGTCTTGTCTGTCTAGTCTTGTCTGTCTAGTCTTGTCTGTCTAGTCTTGTCTGTCTAGTCTTGTCTGTCTAGTCTTGTCTGTCTAGTCTTGTCTGTCTAGTCTTGTCTGTCTAGTCTTGTCTGTCTAGTCTTGTCTGTCTAGTCTTGTCTGTCTAGTCTTGTCTGTCTAGTCTTGTCTGTCTAGTCTTGTCTGTCTAGTCTTGTCTGTCTAGTCTTGTCTGTCTAGTCTTGTCTGTCTAGTCTTGTCTGTCTAGTCTTGTCTGTCTAGTCTTGTCTGTCTAGTCTTGTCTGTCTAGTCTTGTCTGTCTAGTCTTGTCTGTCTAGTCTTGTCTGTCTAGTCTTGTCTGTCTAGTCTTGTCTGTCTAGTCTTGTCTGTCTAGTCTTGTCTGTCTAGTCTTGTCTGTCTAGTCTTGTCTGTCTAGTCTTGTCTGTCTAGTCTTGTCTGTCTAGTCTTGTCTGTCTAGTCTTGTCTGTCTAGTCTTGTCTGTCTAGTCTTGTCTGTCTAGTCTTGTCTGTCTAGTCTTGTCTGTCTAGTCTTGTCTGTCTAGTCTTGTCTGTCTAGTCTTGTCTGTCTAGTCTTGTCTGTCTAGTCTTGTCTGTCTAGTCTTGTCTGTCTAGTCTTGTCTGTCTAGTCTTGTCTGTCTAGTCTTGTCTGTCTAGTCTTGTCTGTCTAGTCTTGTCTGTCTAGTCTTGTCTGTCTAGTCTTGTCTGTCTAGTCTTGTCTGTCTAGTCTTGTCTGTCTAGTCTTGTCTGTCTAGTCTTGTCTGTCTAGTCTTGTCTGTCTAGTCTTGTCTGTCTAGTCTTGTCTGTCTAGTCTTGTCTGTCTAGTCTTGTCTGTCTAGTCTTGTCTGTCTAGTCTTGTCTGTCTAGTCTTGTCTGTCTAGTCTTGTCTGTCTAGTCTTGTCTGTCTAGTCTTGTCTGTCTAGTCTTGTCTGTCTAGTCTTGTCTGTCTAGTCTTGTCTGTCTAGTCTTGTCTGTCTAGTCTTGTCTGTCTAGTCTTGTCTGTCTAGTCTTGTCTGTCTAGTCTTGTCTGTCTAGTCTTGTCTGTCTAGTCTTGTCTGTCTAGTCTTGTCTGTCTAGTCTTGTCTGTCTAGTCTTGTCTGTCTAGTCTTGTCTGTCTAGTCTTGTCTGTCTAGTCTTGTCTGTCTAGTCTTGTCTGTCTAGTCTTGTCTGTCTAGTCTTGTCTGTCTAGTCTTGTCTGTCTAGTCTTGTCTGTCTAGTCTTGTCTGTCTAGTCTTGTCTGTCTAGTCTTGTCTGTCTAGTCTTGTCTGTCTAGTCTTGTCTGTCTAGTCTTGTCTGTCTAGTCTTGTCTGTCTAGTCTTGTCTGTCTAGTCTTGTCTGTCTAGTCTTGTCTGTCTAGTCTTGTCTGTCTAGTCTTGTCTGTCTAGTCTTGTCTGTCTAGTCTTGTCTGTCTAGTCTTGTCTGTCTAGTCTTGTCTGTCTAGTCTTGTCTGTCTAGTCTTGTCTGTCTAGTCTTGTCTGTCTAGTCTTGTCTGTCTAGTCTTGTCTGTCTAGTCTTGTCTGTCTAGTCTTGTCTGTCTAGTCTTGTCTGTCTAGTCTTGTCTGTCTAGTCTTGTCTGTCTAGTCTTGTCTGTCTAGTCTTGTCTGTCTAGTCTTGTCTGTCTAGTCTTGTCTGTCTAGTCTTGTCTGTCTAGTCTTGTCTGTCTAGTCTTGTCTGTCTAGTCTTGTCTGTCTAGTCTTGTCTGTCTAGTCTTGTCTGTCTAGTCTTGTCTGTCTAGTCTTGTCTGTCTAGTCTTGTCTGTCTAGTCTTGTCTGTCTAGTCTTGTCTGTCTAGTCTTGTCTGTCTAGTCTTGTCTGTCTAGTCTTGTCTGTCTAGTCTTGTCTGTCTAGTCTTGTCTGTCTAGTCTTGTCTGTCTAGTCTTGTCTGTCTAGTCTTGTCTGTCTAGTCTTGTCTGTCTAGTCTTGTCTGTCTAGTCTTGTCTGTCTAGTCTTGTCTGTCTAGTCTTGTCTGTCTAGTCTTGTCTGTCTAGTCTTGTCTGTCTAGTCTTGTCTGTCTAGTCTTGTCTGTCTAGTCTTGTCTGTCTAGTCTTGTCTGTCTAGTCTTGTCTGTCTAGTCTTGTCTGTCTAGTCTTGTCTGTCTAGTCTTGTCTGTCTAGTCTTGTCTGTCTAGTCTTGTCTGTCTAGTCTTGTCTGTCTAGTCTTGTCTGTCTAGTCTTGTCTGTCTAGTCTTGTCTGTCTAGTCTTGTCTGTCTAGTCTTGTCTGTCTAGTCTTGTCTGTCTAGTCTTGTCTGTCTAGTCTTGTCTGTCTAGTCTTGTCTGTCTAGTCTTGTCTGTCTAGTCTTGTCTGTCTAGTCTTGTCTGTCTAGTCTTGTCTGTCTAGTCTTGTCTGTCTAGTCTTGTCTGTCTAGTCTTGTCTGTCTAGTCTTGTCTGTCTAGTCTTGTCTGTCTAGTCTTGTCTGTCTAGTCTTGTCTGTCTAGTCTTGTCTGTCTAGTCTTGTCTGTCTAGTCTTGTCTGTCTAGTCTTGTCTGTCTAGTCTTGTCTGTCTAGTCTTGTCTGTCTAGTCTTGTCTGTCTAGTCTTGTCTGTCTAGTCTTGTCTGTCTAGTCTTGTCTGTCTAGTCTTGTCTGTCTAGTCTTGTCTGTCTAGTCTTGTCTGTCTAGTCTTGTCTGTCTAGTCTTGTCTGTCTAGTCTTGTCTGTCTAGTCTTGTCTGTCTAGTCTTGTCTGTCTAGTCTTGTCTGTCTAGTCTTGTCTGTCTAGTCTTGTCTGTCTAGTCTTGTCTGTCTAGTCTTGTCTGTCTAGTCTTGTCTGTCTAGTCTTGTCTGTCTAGTCTTGTCTGTCTAGTCTTGTCTGTCTAGTCTTGTCTGTCTAGTCTTGTCTGTCTAGTCTTGTCTGTCTAGTCTTGTCTGTCTAGTCTTGTCTGTCTAGTCTTGTCTGTCTAGTCTTGTCTGTCTAGTCTTGTCTGTCTAGTCTTGTCTGTCTAGTCTTGTCTGTCTAGTCTTGTCTGTCTAGTCTTGTCTGTCTAGTCTTGTCTGTCTAGTCTTGTCTGTCTAGTCTTGTCTGTCTAGTCTTGTCTGTCTAGTCTTGTCTGTCTAGTCTTGTCTGTCTAGTCTTGTCTGTCTAGTCTTGTCTGTCTAGTCTTGTCTGTCTAGTCTTGTCTGTCTAGTCTTGTCTGTCTAGTCTTGTCTGTCTAGTCTTGTCTGTCTAGTCTTGTCTGTCTAGTCTTGTCTGTCTAGTCTTGTCTGTCTAGTCTTGTCTGTCTAGTCTTGTCTGTCTAGTCTTGTCTGTCTAGTCTTGTCTGTCTAGTCTTGTCTGTCTAGTCTTGTCTGTCTAGTCTTGTCTGTCTAGTCTTGTCTGTCTAGTCTTGTCTGTCTAGTCTTGTCTGTCTAGTCTTGTCTGTCTAGTCTTGTCTGTCTAGTCTTGTCTGTCTAGTCTTGTCTGTCTAGTCTTGTCTGTCTAGTCTTGTCTGTCTAGTCTTGTCTGTCTAGTCTTGTCTGTCTAGTCTTGTCTGTCTAGTCTTGTCTGTCTAGTCTTGTCTGTCTAGTCTTGTCTGTCTAGTCTTGTCTGTCTAGTCTTGTCTGTCTAGTCTTGTCTGTCTAGTCTTGTCTGTCTAGTCTTGTCTGTCTAGTCTTGTCTGTCTAGTCTTGTCTGTCTAGTCTTGTCTGTCTAGTCTTGTCTGTCTAGTCTTGTCTGTCTAGTCTTGTCTGTCTAGTCTTGTCTGTCTAGTCTTGTCTGTCTAGTCTTGTCTGTCTAGTCTTGTCTGTCTAGTCTTGTCTGTCTAGTCTTGTCTGTCTAGTCTTGTCTGTCTAGTCTTGTCTGTCTAGTCTTGTCTGTCTAGTCTTGTCTGTCTAGTCTTGTCTGTCTAGTCTTGTCTGTCTAGTCTTGTCTGTCTAGTCTTGTCTGTCTAGTCTTGTCTGTCTAGTCTTGTCTGTCTAGTCTTGTCTGTCTAGTCTTGTCTGTCTAGTCTTGTCTGTCTAGTCTTGTCTGTCTAGTCTTGTCTGTCTAGTCTTGTCTGTCTAGTCTTGTCTGTCTAGTCTTGTCTGTCTAGTCTTGTCTGTCTAGTCTTGTCTGTCTAGTCTTGTCTGTCTAGTCTTGTCTGTCTAGTCTTGTCTGTCTAGTCTTGTCTGTCTAGTCTTGTCTGTCTAGTCTTGTCTGTCTAGTCTTGTCTGTCTAGTCTTGTCTGTCTAGTCTTGTCTGTCTAGTCTTGTCTGTCTAGTCTTGTCTGTCTAGTCTTGTCTGTCTAGTCTTGTCTGTCTAGTCTTGTCTGTCTAGTCTTGTCTGTCTAGTCTTGTCTGTCTAGTCTTGTCTGTCTAGTCTTGTCTGTCTAGTCTTGTCTGTCTAGTCTTGTCTGTCTAGTCTTGTCTGTCTAGTCTTGTCTGTCTAGTCTTGTCTGTCTAGTCTTGTCTGTCTAGTCTTGTCTGTCTAGTCTTGTCTGTCTAGTCTTGTCTGTCTAGTCTTGTCTGTCTAGTCTTGTCTGTCTAGTCTTGTCTGTCTAGTCTTGTCTGTCTAGTCTTGTCTGTCTAGTCTTGTCTGTCTAGTCTTGTCTGTCTAGTCTTGTCTGTCTAGTCTTGTCTGTCTAGTCTTGTCTGTCTAGTCTTGTCTGTCTAGTCTTGTCTGTCTAGTCTTGTCTGTCTAGTCTTGTCTGTCTAGTCTTGTCTGTCTAGTCTTGTCTGTCTAGTCTTGTCTGTCTAGTCTTGTCTGTCTAGTCTTGTCTGTCTAGTCTTGTCTGTCTAGTCTTGTCTGTCTAGTCTTGTCTGTCTAGTCTTGTCTGTCTAGTCTTGTCTGTTAGTCTTGTCTGTCTAGTCTTGTCTGTCTAGTCTTGTCTGTCTAGTCTTGTCTGTCTAGTCTTGTCTGTCTAGTCTTGTCTGTCTAGTCTTGTCTGTCTAGTCTTGTCTGTCTAGTCTTGTCTGTCTAGTCTTGTCTGTCTAGTCTTGTCTGTCTAGTCTTGTCTGTCTAGTCTTGTCTGTCTAGTCTTGTCTGTCTAGTCTTGTCTGTCTAGTCTTGTCTGTCTAGTCTTGTCTGTCTAGTCTTGTCTGTCTAGTCTTGTCTGTCTAGTCTTGTCTGTCTAGTCTTGTCTGTCTAGTCTTGTCTGTCTAGTCTTGTCTGTCTAGTCTTGTCTGTCTAGTCTTGTCTGTCTAGTCTTGTCTGTCTTGTCCTAGTCTTGTCTGTCTAGTCTTGTCTGTCTAGTCTTGTCTGTCTAGTCTTGTCTGTCTAGTCTTGTCTGTCTAGTCTTGTCTGTCTAGTCTTGTCTGTCTAGTCTTGTCTGTCTAGTCTTGTCTGTCTAGTCTTGTCTGTCTAGTCTTGTCTGTCTAGTCTTGTCTGTCTAGTCTTGTCTGTCTAGTCTTGTCTGTCTAGTCTTGTCTGTCTAGTCTTGTCTGTCTAGTCTTGTCTGTCTAGTCTTGTCTGTCTAGTCTTGTCTGTCTAGTCTTGTCTGTCTAGTCTTGTCTGTCTAGTCTTGTCTGTCTAGTCTTGTCTGTCTAGTCTTGTCTGTCTAGTCTTGTCTGTCTAGTCTTGTCTGTCTAGTCTTGTCTGTCTAGTCTTGTCTGTCTAGTTTGTCTGTCTAGTCTTGTCTGTCTAGTCTTGTCTGTCTAGTCTTGTCTGTCTAGTCTTGTCTGTCTAGTCTTGTCTGTCTAGTCTTGTCTGTCTAGTCTTGTCTGTCTAGTCTTGTCTGTCTAGTCTTGTCTGTCTAGTCTTGTCTGTCTAGTCTTGTCTGTCTAGTCTTGTCTGTCTAGTCTTGTCTGTCTAGTCTTGTCTGTCTAGTCTTGTCTGTCTAGTCTTGTCTGTCTAGTCTTGTCTGTCTAGTCTTGTCTGTCTAGTCTTGTCTGTCTAGTCTTGTCTGTCTAGTCTTGTCTGTCTAGTCTTGTCTGTCTAGTCTTGTCTGTCTAGTCTTGTCTGTCTAGTCTTGTCTGTCTAGTCTTGTCTGTCTAGTCTTGTCTGTCTAGTCTTGTCTGTCTAGTCTTGTCTGTCTAGTCTTGTCTGTCTAGTCTTGTCTGTCTAGTCTTGTCTGTCTAGTCTTGTCTGTCTAGTCTTGTCTGTCTAGTCTTGTCTGTCTAGTCTTGTCTGTCTAGTCTTGTCTGTCTAGTCTTGTCTGTCTAGTCTTGTCTGTCTAGTCTTGTCTGTCTAGTCTTGTCTGTCTAGTCTTGTCTGTCTAGTCTTGTCTGTCTAGTCTTGTCTGTCTAGTCTTGTCTGTCTAGTCTTGTCTGTCTAGTCTTGTCTGTCTAGTCTTGTCTGTCTAGTCTTGTCTGTCTAGTCTTGTCTGTCTAGTCTTGTCTGTCTAGTCTTGTCTGTCTAGTCTTGTCTGTCTAGTCTTGTCTGTCTAGTCTTGTCTGTCTAGTCTTGTCTGTCTAGTCTTGTCTGTCTAGTCTTGTCTGTCTAGTCTTGTCTGTCTAGTCTTGTCTGTCTAGTCTTGTCTGTCTAGTCTTGTCTGTCTAGTCTTGTCTGTCTAGTCTTGTCTGTCTAGTCTTGTCTGTCTAGTCTTGTCTGTCTAGTCTTGTCTGTCTAGTCTTGTCTGTCTAGTCTTGTCTGTCTAGTCTTGTCTGTCTAGTCTTGTCTGTCTAGTCTTGTCTAGTCTTGTCTGTCTAGTCTTGTCTGTCTAGTCTTGTCTGTCTAGTCTTGTCTGTCTAGTCTTGTCTGTCTAGTCTTGTCTGTCTAGTCTTGTCTGTCTAGTCTTGTCTGTCTAGTCTTGTCTGTCTAGTCTTGTCTGTCTAGTCTTGTCTGTCTAGTCTTGTCTGTCTAGTCTTGTCTGTCTAGTTTTGTCTGTCTAGTCTTGTCTGTCTAGTCTTGTCTGTCTAGTCTTGTCTGTCTAGTCTTGTCTGTCTAGTCTTGTCTGTCTAGTCTTGTCTGTCTAGTCTTGTCTGTCTAGTCTTGTCTGTCTAGTCTTGTCTGTCTAGTCTTGTCTGTCTAGTCTTGTCTGTCTAGTCTTGTCTGTCTAGTCTTGTCTGTCTAGTCTTGTCTGTCTAGTCTTGTCTGTCTAGTCTTGTCTGTCTAGTCTTGTCTGTCTAGTCTTGTCTGTCTAGTCTTGTCTGTCTAGTCTTGTCTGTCTAGTCTTGTCTGTCTAGTCTTGTCTGTCTAGTCTTGTCTGTCTAGTCTTGTCTGTCTAGTCTTGTCTGTCTAGTCTTGTCTGTCTAGTCTTGTCTGTCTAGTCTTGTCTGTCTAGTCTTGTCTGTCTAGTCTTGTCTGTCTAGTCTTGTCTGTCTAGTCTTGTCTGTCTAGTCTTGTCTGTCTAGTCTTGTCTGTCTAGTCTTGTCTGTCTAGTCTTGTCTGTCTAGTCTTGTCTGTCTAGTCTTGTCTGTCTAGTCTTGTCTGTCTAGTCTTGTCTGTCTAGTCTTGTCTGTCTAGTCTTGTCTGTCTAGTCTTGTCTGTCTAGTCTTGTCTGTCTAGTCTTGTCTGTCTAGTCTTGTCTGTCTAGTCTTGTCTGTCTAGTCTTGTCTGTCTAGTCTTGTCTGTCTAGTCTTGTCTGTCTAGTCTTGTCTGTCTAGTCTTGTCTGTCTAGTCTTGTCTGTCTAGTCTTGTCTGTCTAGTCTTGTCTGTCTAGTCTTGTCTGTCTAGTCTTGTCTGTCTAGTCTTGTCTGTCTAGTCTTGTCTGTCTAGTCTTGTCTGTCTAGTCTTGTCTGTCTAGTCTTGTCTGTCTAGTCTTGTCTGTCTAGTCTTGTCTGTCTAGTCTTGTCTGTCTAGTCTTGTCTGTCTAGTCTTGTCTGTCTAGTCTTGTCTGTCTAGTCTTGTCTGTCTAGTCTTGTCTGTCTAGTCTTGTCTGTCTAGTCTTGTCTGTCTAGTCTTGTCTGTCTAGTCTTGTCTGTCTAGTCTTGTCTGTCTAGTCTTGTCTGTCTAGTCTTGTCTGTCTAGTCTTGTCTGTCTAGTCTTGTCTGTCTAGTCTTGTCTGTCTAGTCTTGTCTGTCTAGTCTTGTCTGTCTAGTCTTGTCTGTCTAGTCTTGTCTGTCTAGTCTTGTCTGTCTAGTCTTGTCTGTCTAGTCTTGTCTGTCTAGTCTTGTCTGTCTAGTCTTGTCTGTCTAGTCTTGTCTGTCTAGTCTTGTCTGTCTAGTCTTGTCTGTCTAGTCTTGTCTGTCTAGTCTTGTCTGTCTAGTCTTGTCTGTCTAGTCTTGTCTGTCTAGTCTTGTCTGTCTAGTCTTGTCTGTCTAGTCTTGTCTGTCTAGTCTTGTCTGTCTAGTCTTGTCTGTCTAGTCTTGTCTGTCTAGTCTTGTCTGTCTAGTCTTGTCTGTCTAGTCTTGTCTGTCTAGTCTTGTCTGTCTAGTCTTGTCTGTCTAGTCTTGTCTGTCTAGTCTTGTCTGTCTAGTCTTGTCTGTCTAGTCTTGTCTGTCTAGTCTTGTCTGTCTAGTCTTGTCTGTCTAGTCTTGTCTGTCTAGTCTTGTCTGTCTAGTCTTGTCTGTCTAGTCTTGTCTGTCTAGTCTTGTCTGTCTAGTCTTGTCTGTCTAGTCTTGTCTGTCTAGTCTTGTCTGTCTAGTCTTGTCTGTCTAGTCTTGTCTGTCTAGTCTTGTCTGTCTAGTCTTGTCTGTCTAGTCTTGTCTGTCTAGTCTTGTCTGTCTAGTCTTGTCTGTCTAGTCTTGTCTGTCTAGTCTTGTCTGTCTAGTCTTGTCTGTCTAGTCTTGTCTGTCTAGTCTTGTCTGTCTAGTCTTGTCTGTCTAGTCTTGTCTGTCTAGTCTTGTCTGTCTAGTCTTGTCTGTCTAGTCTTGTCTGTCTAGTCTTGTCTGTCTAGTCTTGTCTGTCTAGTCTTGTCTGTCTAGTCTTGTCTGTCTAGTCTTGTCTGTCTAGTCTTGTCTTGTCTAGTCTTGTCTGTCTAGTCTTGTCTGTCTAGTCTTGTCTGTCTAGTCTTTTCTGTCTAGTCTTGTCTGTCTAGTCTTGTCTGTCTAGTCTTGTCTGTCTAGTCTTGTCTGTCTAGTCTTGTCTGTCTAGTCTTGTCTGTCTAGTCTTGTCTGTCTAGTCTTGTCTGTCTAGTCTTGTCTGTCTAGTCTTGTCTGTCTAGCCTTGTCTGTCTAGTCTTGTCTGTCTAGTCTTGTCTGTCTAGTCTTGTCTGTCTAGTCTTGTCTGTCTAGTCTTGTCTGTCTAGTCTTGTCTGTCTAGTCTTGTCTGTCTAGTCTTGTCTGTCTAGTCTTGTCTGTCTAGTCTTGTCTGTCTAGTCTTGTCTGTCTAGTCTTGTCTGTCTAGTCTTGTCTGTCTAGTCTTGTCTGTCTAGTCTTGTCTGTCTAGTCTTGTCTGTCTAGTCTTGTCTGTCTAGTCTTGTCTGTCTAGTCTTGTCTGTCTAGTCTTGTCTGTCTAGTCTTGTCTGGATTCGCGTGTGCCGGGTTCGAAACCAGCTTCCGGCAAAATTAATTTAAACATTTCAACTAATAACTGATTCCATCCAAAACCCTATGTGGCAGGGGATTTGCGATGGACTCTTTTGTTACCAAAGCTGGTAAGTGCGGGGTGGCAGGGGAAACTACAAAGAATAGATTGGGACATATGAGGAGCCAATCCATAGGAGAGGCTACAAAAAAGCGCAAAGTGGCAGATAGACTCTCTACTGATGATACTATTGAGCCTTATAAGAAGACCGAGTGCCCAATTGTCTTCACTATCCTGGAGGCTATCGGGGCTCTAACCAAACAGGTGGATGACTTGGAAAAGGCTATCGCGGCTAGTCCAAGTACCAAAAGGGAAGTTAGGGAGATTTCAACCAGAGTCAAGAAGTCTGCAAACGTTTTCTCACGCGATTCGGTCGCTAGCTGGCTAGAACAGCACCGATTCGAGCCTATCCAGAAGTTAACCTTCGACGTTGAAGTTCAAACAAGGGAGGCGAGCAGGGAGGAACAATACAAACGTGCAACAACCTGCAACGCTAGCACACAGACAGCTAGCGAAAAGGAAGAAAAACAAATGGAGGAACTTCACCAAGAAATAGACGCTGGAACAACATATGAAGAGTTCAAGGCGGTCGCTGCAAAAGATTGGCCCAAAATGACATATCGCAGGGTAAAGGAGGGACACGGCAGTGCACTGGCAACATCCAGCGAGTGGGACATTGCCTGGTGCGTTGACGTGAACCTGTACCCGGACCAAGGTGTGCCCAAAGCGCTATCCGAAGCGTACGCCAGACCGGAGGAGTTAGAAAAGCAAAAACCAGAAGTAGGAAAAGTAGTATATTTACGACACACTATTGGGATTCCAGATGAAACCGGCCATATTACCAACTCAGGTCGGTACATATACCAGATGGTGTCTAAAGAACCTACAGCGGAAACGGCTGACTTAAAAAACCTATTTGACTGTCTACAACAGCTAAAAGTCATCAGTGAAAAAAATGGTAGGAAGAGCTTGGCGTTACATAAGCCAGCCAAAGTAGACTGGCAAATCGCAAAGAAGTTAATAGAATTTGTGTTTGCAACAACTGACATAAAAGTGAGAGTATACTGCCCAAAAAAGCCAAGTACTAAAAGCACAGACGCACAATCTGCTGAAAAGCAAGATGGCCAGTGGTCCAAAGAACAAAAAAGTAGAGTAAGAAACAAAAACACGGAAGCTATTCTTATCAAAGACGCGGGCCGGCAATACGCTGACCTCCTTAAAATGGTAAGGACAGAGGTTGACCCAACAAGTTCAGGAGCGGCTATCACTAGAGCACGGAAAACCAAATCAGGCGAACTATTATTGGAGTTGAAAGACGGCAAAGCCCAAGGACTAAAAGAAGAACTAGAAAAAAAATGTCCGATGGTCCAAGTACGCGTCAAGTCCGCAGACGTAATATTGCACATTAAAGACCTGGATGCAGTTACTACACCTGAAGAGATAATACAGGCAATAAGAGAACAACCCGGTGGCGAAAATGGTGAAATTAAGGTGAGAAATCTAAGACCTGCATACGGAGATAGCCAAATAGCAACTGTCGCAGTCCCAAAGTCTCTAGCTGCTACTCTGGTGGAAACAAGAAGAGTGAGAATAGGGATGGTTCAGTGCCGAATTCAGGAGCGTATAAACGTCACCAAATGCTACAGATGCTGGCAACCGGGACATTTTGCCAGGGAATGCAATGGACCGGACAGGCAAAAGTTGTGTCTTAGATGCGCGCGTGATGGACATACTGCACAGGACTGCAAGGAAAACGAGTTTTGCCCCATATGCAATGTGGAGGGTCACAGAGCACACTCGGGAGTGTGCCCGGCTTTTAGAAAGGCGCTGACGGAGGCTAGGCGCAGAAAAAATGAGCAGAAATGACCTTACAGTTCCTGCAAATAAACGCGATGCGCAGTCGAGCTGCTCAAGACCTAATGAAGGCCACAGCTCATGAAATGAAAGTGGATATCATCTTAATCAGTGAACCGAACAAAAAGGCAGTCAAGGGAGATTGGTTCGCCGATCAAAGGAAGGATTCAGCTATTATGCTTAATAATCCAAATATACCCGTTAGAAACTATGGAAGTGGGATAGGATTTGTGTGGATCGAGCTCGACGAAATAATCGTAGTCAGCTGCTATCTATCACCAAACGACAGCCTACAAAAACTAGAGCTATCGCTGGCCGCGCTTAGCCAGGAAATAAGGAGCAAAACAAAACCTACGGTAGTGGGGGGGGACTTTAATGCGAAATCCCCATACTGGGGATGCCCAACTACTGATAAGCGAGGAGACATTGTGCTAGACTGGGTGGCAGAGCTAGACTTATACGTATGCAATATAGGAAATTCACCCACTTTCGAACGCAGGAGCAGCTCCTCCATATTGGACATAACTCTTACTTCGGGGAAATTGGTAGGGAACATTAAAAACTGGCAGGTACTCACGCGGGAAACGTTAAGTGACCACAAGTACATATTCTTTCAAATAACTGTAGATGTTTATCCCAAATTGGCGAGCTACATCAAAAATCACAAAGGTTGGCATATAAAAAATATGAATGAAGAAAAATTTATAAATAGACTGGAAGAGGAAGTAAACGTCACAAACGAACGATCCCCAGAAGAACTAATCTCAGCCTTGGAGAGAATATGTAATGCCACTCTTGTCCCGAGGAAAAAACATAGGAAAGGAAAACAAGTATATTGGTGGAGCGATAAAATCGCTGAAATGAGAGCCTCGTGTATTGCCGCAAGACGTACCTACCAGCGGAAACTTAAAAGAAAGGCAAACGCAGAGTCAGTAGAAATGCATAGAAACTTGTATTCCACATCGAAAAAGGCGCTACGTACTGAGATCTACCAAGCCAAAAGGGAACACTGGCGACAACTTTGCAACAAAATTGACACAAATGTGTGGGGTGACGCGTATTCCATTGCCACACGGGAGCTCAAGGTAAGGCACCCGAACGTGCAACTAACGATGGAACAGATGATAGAAGTTGTGAAGGTCCTCTTTCCAACTCACGAAAAGCTAGAATGGGAACTACCTGAAGTAAGCGAAGTATTGGAATTCTCTAGGGAAGAACTACTTAGCGCCACTAAACGACTTAGAAACGGCAGAACACCAGGCCCAGATAACCTTCCTCCAGAAATTATCAAAATTGTGGTAAACAGCCAGCCAAACTTCATTTTAGAAACAATGAACAGAATTCTAAGAAGCGGAATTTTCCCAGAAAAGTGGAAAAAGGCCAACCTGGTGCTCCTAAGAAAGGGAGAAAAACCTATACAAGAGCCTGCCTCCTATCGCCCCATTTGCTTACTGGATGTCGCAGGAAAGCTCCTTGAACAGATGTTGCTTGATAGAATCAAGACAGAGCTTGATAAAGGCAAACAGCTCTCGGACAGACAATATGGGTTCAGGGAAAGAAGGTCGACGGTAGATGCTATCATGAGAGTTGTTGGAATAGCAGAGAATGCCTCAGCTGGCACGCGGGCAACACGAAAGATTAGCGCATTGATAACCCTCGATGTGAAAAACGCATTCAACTCGGTCGCATGGCAAAATATCATGGAAGAACTGACTAGTAGAAACTTTGCCCCATACCTGTTGAGACTACTTCGCAGCTATCTATCCAACAGGAGAATTTTATTCGAAGTTGGCTCTGAAATCGCTGATTACGAAGTGTACAGTGGTGTTCCACAGGGCTCAGTCCTGGGTCCTACATTGTGGAATATCATGTACGACGGCGTGTTGAGACTAATTTTGCCGGACGGAGTGCAAATAATAGGATTCGCCGACGACCTAGCCATTGTTGCAATAGGGAAGACAGAGGAAGAGATAATGAGTCGCGCAAATATGGCCATGAAACAAGTGGATGAATGGCTGGGAAAAAAAAGATTAAAATTAGCTCCCCAAAAAACAGAAGCTGTACTGTTAATAGGCAACAGAACCGTTGGACCTATTACTTTTAAAATTAAAGAGGTAGAAATCACTCCCAAAGAAGCAATTACATATCTGGGAGTAACCATTGACAGAAAGCTCTCCTTCAAGGAACACGTCAAAAGAATTACGGCAAAGGCCCTTAAAACTACCTCAGCTTTGGAAAAACTAATGCCCAATACTAGTGGTCCAAAAAGTAGTAAGAGAAGGCTGCTCTGCTCGGTGGTCCAATCAACTATGCTGTACGGAGCTCCGGTCTGGGCAAGAGCCGTTACTAAAACAAACATTAAGAACATGCTCGCTTCTGTACAAAGAAAAATGGCCATTCGAGTATGCAGCGCATACAGAACAATATCCAGGGACGCCGTACTAGTCATCGCTGGAGTTGCACCGATAGAATATCAAATACAGGAAAGAGTGGAATTGTACAAGACCAGAAACTCCACAAACAGAGAACACTACAGAAGAAGCGCAAAGGACCAAATGTTTGCACTATGGCAAAAGAACTGGAGCTCATCTGAAAAAGGCCCCTGGACGAGACTCCTAATACCCTGTGTGAAATTATGGGCAACACGCCAGCATGGAGATCTTTCCTATCACCTAACACAGGCTCTCAGCGGCCACGGATGTTTCCGGGAGTACTTGCATAGGATCGGCAGGGCCTCCGACGACTATTGTGTGTATTGTGGGAACGCAGACACCGCACAACATACCATTTTCGAATGCGAAAGGTGGACCCCAGAAAGAGAAAAGTGGATGAAACAGACAAATTTGACGCTCGAAGTACATACACTGGTGGACGTAATGCTTAAATCAGCACAATACTGGTCATATACGGAAAACATGATAAGACAGATTATCACACAAAAAGAACTCGACGAACAACAACAGATGCAGTGGCAAAAATAAACAGTAAAAAACAATAATTAAGTTCCAGAACCCCTAAACACTCATAGTGAATGGGGGATGTATGGATAAAAAATTTAGAATTCTATCGTACAACGACATCTTGAGGTTATGCTTGCAGCGGTACCAAGATGCTCGTGATTCCAGGAGGGCCACTTGTCAAGTTAACAGAATGTGCTTGCTACGTCCTCCACAAAAAAAAAAAAAAAAAAAAAAAAAAAGTCTTGTCTGTCTAGTCTTGTCTGTCTAGTCTTGTCTGTCTAGTCTTGTCTGTCTAGTCTTGTCTGTCTAGTCTTGTCTGTCTAGTCTTGTCTGTCTAGTCTTGTCTGTCTAGTCTTGTCTGTCTAGTCTTGTCTGTCTAGTCTTGTCTGTCTAGTCTTGTCTGTCTAGTCTTGTCTGTCTAGTCTTGTCTGTCTAGTCTTGTCTGTCTAGTCTTGTCTGTCTAGTCTTGTCTGTCTAGTCTTGTCTGTCTAGTCTTGTCTGTCTAGTCTTGTCTGTCTAGTCTTGTCTGTCTAGTCTTGTCTGTCTAGTCTTGTCTGTCTAGTCTTGTCTGTCTAGTCTTGTCTGTCTAGTCTTGTCTGTCTAGTCTTGTCTGTCTAGTCTTGTCTGTCTAGTCTTGTCTGTCTAGTCTTGTCTGTCTAGTCTTGTCTGTCTAGTCTTGTCTGTCTAGTCTTGTCTGTCTAGTCTTGTCTGTCTAGTCTTGTCTGTCTAGTCTTGTCTGTCTAGTCTTGTCTGTCTAGTCTTGTCTGTCTAGTCTTGTCTGTCTAGTCTTGTCTGTCTAGTCTTGTCTGTCTAGTCTTGTCTGTCTAGTCTTGTCTGTCTAGTCTTGTCTGTCTAGTCTTGTCTGTCTAGTCTTGTCTGTCTAGTCTTGTCTGTCTAGTCTTGTCTGTCTAGTCTTGTCTGTCTAGTCTTGTCTGTCTAGTCTTGTCTGTCTAGTCTTGTCTGTCTAGTCTTGTCTGTCTAGTCTTGTCTGTCTAGTCTTGTCTGTCTAGTCTTGTCTGTCTAGTCTTGTCTGTCTAGTCTTGTCTGTCTAGTCTTGTCTGTCTAGTCTTGTCTGTCTAGTCTTCTCTGTCTAGTCTTGTCTGTCTAGTCTTGTCTGTCTAGTCTTGTCTGTCTAGTCTTGTCTGTCTAGTCTTCTCTGTCCAGTCTTGTCTGTCTAGTCTTGTCTGTCTAGTCTTGTCTGTCTAGTCTTGTCTGTCTAGTCTTGTCTGTCTAGTCTTGTCTGTCTAGTCTTGTCTGTCTAGTCTTGTCTGTCTAGTCTTGTCTGTCTAGTCTTGTCTGTCTAGTCTTGTCTGTCTAGTCTTGTCTGTCTAGTCTTGTCTGTCTAGTCTTGTCTGTCTAGTCTTGTCTGTCTAGTCTTGTCTGTCTAGTCTTGTCTGTCTAGTCTTGTCTGTCTAGTCTTGTCTGTCTAGTCTTGTCTGTCTAGTCTTGTCTGTCTAGTCTTCTCTGTCTAGTTTTGTCTGTCTAGTCTTGTCTGTCTAGTCTTGTCTGTCTAGTCTTGTCTGTCGAGTCTTGTCTGTCTAGTCTTGTCTGTCTAGTCTTGTCTGTCTAGTCTTGTCTGTCTAGTCTTGTCTGTCTAGTCTTGTCTGTCTAGTCTTGTCTGTCTAGTCTTGTCTGTCTAGTCTTGTCTGTCTAGTCTTGTCTGTCTAGTCTTGTCTGTCTAGTCTTGTCTGTCTAGTCTTGTCTGTCTAGTTTTGTCTGTCTAGTCTTGTCTCTCTAGTCTTGTCTCTCTAGTCCTGTCTCTCTAGTCTTGTCTGTCTAGTCTTGTCTGAACTTTGCTGTCAATTGATGAAATCTTCCACACTGTAGGGTTCTAACTCATTTATGTGGTTGAATATTTCTTCTTGTCGACTGTTGTTGACTTCTTGTCTTTTAAATATTTTGAAATTTTTTATATCCTTTATATGTCTGGGAAGGTGATTGTAGAGCGTAATACACCTATAATATGGACCTTTTTCTGTTAACGTTAAACTGTGAATTGGTGGCACATATTCCAGATGTTTTCTTCTTGTTTTTATATTGTGGCTGGTTTCGCTCTTGACAAAGTGGTTTTTATGCTTGAAATTAAAAATTAATATCTCATAAATATATTGACCCGGTACAGTTAATATATTAGCTTGCTTGAATTTTCCTTTGCAGGATTGATTATATTCCAAATTTAATATGATTCGTAGAGCTTGTTTTTGAATCTTAAAAACATCTGTAATGTTTTTTCCAGAACCCCAAAAAATTATACCAAACCGGGTATGTGATTGAAAATTCCAATAGTATACCATTTTTAGAATTTTTGGGCTTAGAACTTTTTGCAATATTTTCAAAGAAAATGTTGTTTTATTTGAATGGCTAACTAAGAAGTGTATGTGTGTCCTCCAATTTAAAGTGTCGTCAAAGTGTATTCCCAAAAGCTTCACACGCTCCTTTATATACACTGTGTTTTTATCTATTTCAATCTGTGTTGGATAATTTAGTCGGGATCTGTTTGTTTTGAAAATAATAATGTTTGTTTTTTGCTGATTTATTGTTAGTTTATTTTTTTTAAACCACTGTTCCACTGGGTTCAAGGCGGAGTTTACACTAATAATCACTTCATCCATATTTTTGTTTGCTACTAGAATCGTTGTTTCGTAGGCAAAGTTTAGAATTTTATATGGAGTATTATTTAAGGCTAGGGGTAAGTCATTCAGATAAATTAAGAACAATAGTGGGCCTAATATACTTCCCTGCGGTATCCCTATTGTTGTACTTGTCACTTTAGATTTTAAATATCCACATTCTGTATTTAATTTTGTTTGCTGGGTTCTACCAGACAAGTACGACTTGAACCAGTCAAGAGCAATGCCTCTTATGCCATACTTTTCAAGTTTACTGACCAGAATTTTATGGTTCACAGTGTCGTACGCCTTTGATAGATCTATTAGGATTCCACAGGGAATTTCATGACTTTCTAAATGCTCTAAGATATTGTTGAGAAAGTAGAAACAAGCTGTTTCTATGTTCCGTCCATCTACATATCCGTGCTGGGTGTTGTTTAATAAATCGTATTTCTTGAAAAAAGCAAACGTCCTACTAGCTACTATTTTTTCAAATATTTTTGAGAACGACGATAATAGCAAATGGGTCTATAGTTTTCTATAAGCAATTTGTCTCCTTTCTTGAATACTGGTGTGATTATGGAGTGTTTCAATTTGTCTGGAAAAACTCCATATTTAATTGAGGTATTTATAATATATTCCAATGGTTCTATTATTTCATTTATGACCGTTTTTATCACACCTATAGGAACTTCATCTACTCCAGAACTTTTTTTGTTGTTGAGATTCATTATTACGTCCATAATTCTTCACGTGTTGCCGGTCTTAAGTATATTGAATTGTTATTTATGTATATTGAATCTGAGTATTCTATATGTTCGATTTGTCTAGACAAGTGGATGGGGTTATCTGAGTAGAATTTATTAAATTTGTTGACTATTTCTAAGATGTTTATTTGATCTAAAGAGAAAACTGTACTATTGCGATTGTTTTTTAAGTTTACGAGTTGGTTGACTACCTTCCAAGTTGATTTCATAATATTATTACAATTCCTTATTTCATTTTCTAACTGAATGCTTTTTGTTCTTTTGAGTACTTGGTCATATTTTCGTCTAGTTTTGTTGTATTGTTTTCTGCTTTTCTCATCGAATTTTGATAATATTTCCAAAAACTCTAGCTTTTTTCTAATTGATTTAACTTCTGGACATGTATATCTATGATTATTGATCGCTTGTTTATTCTTTAATAAACAAGGATAACTGCTATTAAAAAATAATAGGAATTTTTCCATAAATATATTCCATTGGTTGTTTATGTCATTTTGTTCTTGCGTGTAAACTTCTAACCAGGAAAATCTTCTGACCTTCGGAAAGCAATTTCAAAAATGTTGTATTGTTTTCTGGAGAAAAGTGCCTGACTCGAAATTTAGTTTTCTCTTTTTTTATTTTCAATTAGACTTATTATTTGGGCTTTGTGATCGGAAATATAATATTCCTTAGTTTTGACCGTGTAAATTATATCTGCTGTTATAGCTATGTTGTCAATGCATGTTGACGATTGGGGGCGACTAGGTTCTTTAAATTCCATTTTTAGGTTGCATGATTGAAACATAGACTTTAGTTGTCTACATTCATATACTCTAGTCTACATTAATTTTGGCGTGTCTACGTTGTAATCTCCAGCTACAATGCATTGTTTTTTTTTCTATATTTAATTTTATTAGCAATTGGTGCAATTTATCTAAGAAATTACGAAAACTAGTTAGAGGGCTCGATAAATTTCCACAACTATTGTTGCAATTTCATTCAATATTGTCTCTATAGCTGTAATTTCAAAAATGAGTTCTTCTGGTAGCTTATCGATATCAGGTCTTGCAGTCCATTTAATGTTATTTTTGCAGAAAATAGCTACACCTCCATGTTGTCCCACTTTTCGACAATACGATGCTCCTAGGTGAAAATCTGAGATTTGATAGATTCGCAATTATTCGTAGTTTTTCCAATGCTCCGTTAAAATAAGAAATGTACAATTTTTATTTTCTTGGAGCTTGTATTCTATTTTTTCTATTGAATTTCCAATAGATTGTGTGTTTAGATTAATTAATTGTATTCTTTCTTTGGAGTTATTTTCTAATTTTATTGCTTCCGTTTGTAGATGTAGGTTTTTTGAAAATGTGTGGTCTGACGGCTTCTGTTTAGATATTTAGATGTAGAATTAAATTTAAAACGTTTGTGTAAGATTCCTTCTGGCCAGAAGGACCTATCATAGACCTTCTCTATTAAAATTGGATCCACTCCTATTTTGAAACTGTTATGGTCCGTTATGTGGAGTTTTGAGGTCATTTTCTCTACTATAAAGTCTGTTTTCGGTAATCCTGTATTTTTTTAAGGTAATCTTGGACAATTTCTTCAGTTACATGTTCTTTCGCTCGGGAAATGTACAACCACAGTTTTTTTGGTTGAGTTTCTCTACCCGAAAAACCTGTGGCTTTATCTTCTTCATTGACTTGTGCGCTACCAAAAGGTTCACGATTTTTTCGTCCACTGAAGGCTGGTTCTTTATCTCTGCTGGATTGAGGCTTATCTCTATCTATTTTATTTCGTTGCTTTTTGTTCGAGTAAGTCGTTTCCGATGCTCGCTCAATTTCTTCGACAATCACGGAATTGGTAGATTCCGTTATGTTGTTGATTTTCTTGTGTTAATGTTTAAAGTCTTGACAGAGTTGTTACTTGTGATGCGTGGTATAAGGTTGAGATGAAGATATATTTTTTTGTTGATGTTTTAATACCTGGATTTGTTCTTCTAACGTAAGTAGATAGCAATTCATAATCCTGTTCTTATCTTCAAACTCCATCAACAATTTTTTTAGGAGAAAGTAAGACAATTGTGAGATTCTTACAATATCCTCTTCTAAAAAAGTTGAAGTTTCTAGGTGAGTTTTTTCTATTCTATCACTTATTTCATGATCACATCTGTGCTTTTTTTTAGAATGAGATACACATCCCGGAAGGAAATGCTTGCTGCATTTTATACAAAACACTGGTTCACACACTTTTTTTGCACAATAATTGCAGAGCACATCAACTGTGTTGTTACTTTCAGCCATTTTGGTTGCTGTCTTGTCTGTAGTCTTGTCTGTCTAGTCTTGTCTGTCTCGTCTTGTATGTCTAGTCTTGTCTGTCTAGTCTTGTCTGTCTAGTCTTGTCTGTCTAGTCTTGTTTGCTTAGTCTTGTCTGTCTAGTCTTGTCTGTCTAGTCTTGTCTGTCTAGTCTTGTCTGTCTCGTCTTGTCTGTCTGGTTTTGTCTGTCTAGTCTTGTCTGTCTAGTCTTGTCTGTCTCGTCTTGTCTGTCTGGTTTTGTCTGTCTAGTTTTGTCTATCTAGTCTTGTCAATATAGTCTTGTCTGTCTAGTCTTGTCTGTCTAGTCTTGTCTGTCTAGTCTTGTCTGTCTAGTCTTGTCTGTCTAGTCTTGTCTGTCTAGTCTTGCCTGTCTAGTCTTGTCTGTCTAGTCTTGTCTGTCTAGTCTTGTCTGTCTAGTCTTGTCTGTCTAGTCTTGTCTGTCTAGTCTTGTCTGTCTAGTCTTGTCTGTCTAGTCTTGTCTGTCTAGTCTTGTCTGTCTAGTCTTGTCTGTCTAGTCTTGTCTGTCTAGTCTTGTCTGTCTAGTCTTGTCTGTCTAGTCTTGTCTGTCTAGTCTTGTCTGTCTAGTCTTGTCTGTCTAGTCTTGTCTGTCTAGTCTTGTCTGTCTAGTCTTGTCTGTCTAGTCTTGTCTGTCTAGTCTTGTCTGTCTAGTCTTGTCTGTCTAGTCTTGTCTGTCTAGTCTTGTCTGTCTAGTCTTGTCTGTCTAGTCTTGTCTGTCTAGTCTTGTCTGTCTAGTCTTGTCTGTCTAGTCTTGTCTGTCTAGTCTTGTCTGTCTAGTCTTGTCTGTCTAGTCTTGTCTGTCTAGTCTTGTCTGTCTAGTCTTGTCTGTCTAGTCTTGTCTGTCTAGTCTTGTCTGTCTAGTCTTGTCTGTCTAGTCTTGTCTGTCTAGTCTTGTCTGTCTAGTCTTGTCTGTCTAGTCTTGTCTGTCTAGTCTTGTCTGTCTAGTCTTGTCTGTCTAGTCTTGTCTGTCTAGTCTTGTCTGTCTAGTCTTGTCTGTCTAGTCTTGTCTGTCTAGTCTTGTCTGTCTAGTCTTGTCTGTCTAGTCTTGTCTGTCTAGTCTTGTCTGTCTAGTCTTGTCTGTCTAGTCTTGTCTGTCTAGTCTTGTCTGTCTAGTCTTGTCTGTCTAGTCTTGTCTGTCTAGTCTTGTCTGTCTAGTCTTGTCTGTCTAGTCTTGTCTGTCTAGTCTTGTCTGTCTAGTCTTGTCTGTCTAGTCTTGTCTGTCTAGTCTTGTCTGTCTAGTCTTGTCTGTCTAGTCTTGTCTGTCTAGTCTTGTCTGTCTAGTCTTGTCTGTCTAGTCTTGTCTGTCTAGTCTTGTCTGTCTAGTCTTGTCTGTCTAGTCTTGTCTGTCTAGTCTTGTCTGTCTAGTCTTGTCTGTCTAGTCTTGTCTGTCTAGTCTTGTCTATCTAGTCTTGTCTGTCTAGTCTTGTCTGTCTAGTCTTGTCTGTCTAGTCTTGTCTGTCTAGTCTTGTCTGACTAGTCTTGTCTGTCTAGTCTTGTCTGTCTAGTCTTGTCTGTCTAGTCTTGTCTGTCTAGTCTTGTCTGTCTAGTCTTGTCTGTCTAGTCTTGTCTGTCTAGTCTTGTCTGTCTAGTCTTGTCTGTCTAGTCTTGTCTCTCTAGTCTTGTCTGTCTAGTCTTGTCTGTCTAGTCTTGTCTGTCTAGTCTTGTCTGTCTAGTCTTGTCTGTCTAGTCTTGTCTGTCTAGTCTTGTCTGTCTAGTCTTGTCTGTCTAGTCTTGTCTGTCTAGTCTTGTCTGTCTAGTCTTGTCTGTCTAGTCTTATCTGTCTAGTCTTGTCTGTCTAGTCTTGTCTGTCTAGTCTTGTCTGTCTAGTCTTGTCTGTCTAGTCTTGTCTGTCTAGTCTTGTCTGTCTAGTCTTGTCTGTCTAGTCTTGTCTGTCTAGTCTTGTCTGTCTAGTCTTGTCTGTCTAGTCTTGTATGTCTAGTCTTGTCTGTCTAGTCTTGTCTGTCTAGTCTTGTCTGTCTAGTCTTGTCTGTCTAGTCTTGTCTGTCTAGTCTTGTCTGTCTAGTCTTGTCTGTCTAGTCTTGTCTGTCTAGTCTTGTCTGTCTAGTCTTGTCTGTCTAGTCTTGTCTGTCTAGTCTTGTCTGTCTAGTCTTGTCTGTCTAGTCTTGTCTGTCTAGTCTTGTCTGTCTAGTCTTGTCTGTCTAGTCTTGTCTGTCTAGTCTTGTCTGTCTAGTCTTGTCTGTCTAGTCTTGTCTGTCTAGTCTTGTCTGTCTAGTCTTGTCTGTCTAGTCTTGTCTGTCTAGTCTTGTCTGTCTAGTCTTGTCTGTCTAGTCTTGTCTGTCTAGTCTTGTCTGTCTAGTCTTGTCTGTCTTGTCTTGTCTGTCTAGTCTTGTCTGTCTAGTCTTGTCTGTCTAGTCTTGTCTGTCTAGTCTTGTCTGTCTAGTCTTGTCTGTCTAGTCTTGTCTGTCTAGTCTTGCCAATGTGGTCTTGTCTGTCTAGTCTATCTAGTCTGTATAGTCTGTCCAGTCTGTCCAGTCCGTCCAGTCCGACTAGTTTTACTAGTCTATTTAGTCTGTTTGGTGTGTTTTGTCTGTCTATTCTGTCTAGTCTAGTCTTGTATGTCTTGTGTTGTCCGTCTAGTCTTGTCTTGCCCGTCTAGTCTTGTCTTTCTGGTCTTCTCTGTCCAGTTCTATCTAACAAGTGGTAGCTGTGAAATGTCTAGTATATATCTATCTAGTATGTCTAGCATATCGGTCTAGTTTATTGTAGAGCATTTATTTTCATGGGAGACTCCTGTGTTCGGAATAGTGGACCAAAAAGCAAAACTTTTCGTAATTGCAAAATTAATTAAAGCTTTATAATCTTCTGGGTACACGCACATCAAGACAGCTCCATCTCGGAAAACTTAAACATATTTAGCTACAAGTATAAAGTTATTAGCATCAGAACGCAAATGTTTCATCTTCGTTTTATTAGTTTTGACAAGTCAGCGTTAGTAATAACGATTTTGGAATAAAACCTAGTTTAATAATTTAATGGCATCTTAAAACTACTGACGCGCGTAATATTGCAATTTACCAGTATAATTAAAAATATTCTACACTTAACTTGTTGCTATAAACTTATATTTTGGAAAATACAAATGTTCTCAAGACACATTATTTTAATCGCAAATGAGAACCTCAGTATTAGCTTCATTTTGCAGCGAATTATACTTGGAAAACTTAACTTCCAACTGCCTATACACTCGGATAGTTAAATGGCATACGCACTCGGAAACAACTTACTGAAACACTCGTATACTCTGTATAATGTACACTTTAGTATTTTAGAGGAACTTATCAACCATCAAAATATCACCATTTCCAAAATATTACAATATATTCGTAAAATTCTCTATATAATCTGTATCGTATGGTATCCCTATTTGTCTTGAATGTTTGTCTAGTTTTGTTCTATTATTTCTTTTTAAGGTTATTTATGTTTAAATTCTTCATTATTTAAGTATTTGTTAGAGGTTGTCATTCTCTTTATGTCTGAGACTTGAATGTAAAGCGAATTAAGTCTTCTCTTGGAGAAATAATATTATCATTAGTTGTAGGAGTTTGTGACGACTTGGTCATGGAAGGTAAAGAGATCCATAACGGGCATAATTATTGCCACTGTGTAAACTGAAATGATTAAAAATTTATGAAGAACAGATATGAAGGACAGTCGCGTCCCCCCTGAAATATCACGAACGTTTTTTCGCGTAGAAATTGGACTTTTCCACGAGGCGCACTGCCATATAAAACGCATTATACGATTTCATACAAAGGCCTATTCAGACATTATCTCTCCTTTTGAATAACACATAATAAAATATTTTACGTTTTAGGATGGAGTGTCGTTGGAGGGCGGCTCTGTCGCCGTGTCGGCTGATGGCAACACAACGACGAACACGCTGTCTTTTACACCGACCGCATCTGACCACGGCCTGATTCTAACGTGTAAAGCCTCGAACCAAAGAATACCCCTAAGTGAATTGAGAGATACGTGGATGCTGCGAGTTTTATATCCGCCGAAGGTAACTCTAACCCTTGGTCACGGATTAGATGCAAGCGATATCAAGGAAGGCGCCGACGTTTACTTTGAGTGTCACCTTGTCGCCAATCCCTGGGTAAGTAAATTACAATATCGATTTTCCTTGTTTCTAGAGCAAGTCCTATAAAGTTATATATATATATATATATATATATATATATATATATATATATATATAAACTACTTAATTTATGAACTATTAATTATTATTGATTTTAATACAGGACATGCATGTTTCATATATTAACGAGTACTACAGGTTCGGGCAAAAGTTTGGAATTTAATTAATTTCTCGCATATTCTCCCTCCTCTCAAGCAATTACTCGGCAAGACAAACAATGCAATGTGAAAATTGTTTGAACAAACACAGTTTTTTATTATGAGATTTCAAATAGATATACTTGTGATTGTCGATTTCATGAGTTGATATCTCCAAAACGGTTATAGATAACCGGTTTTCGGAGGTCCTGAGATCTCTGCTATAGCGCCCGATTTTCTTGAAATTTGACTCGATTTTACTTATTTTAGCTGGTTTTGATCTTTTATAATATAATTCAAAATTTTAAATTTGTGTATATATCAATGAAAAATTTGAGGTAAAGGACCAATCTATTAGCGGTTTCTGATAAACCCCGGTTTGACCAAAAATTACTCCAAATTTTGTATTGTAAATAGTACGTACTATATGAAAGAGCCAGGCAAAGAACAGGGATTCCTAATGAATAGATTATGAGAAAAAAGCAATTTAAAATTTAGAAGTTATAATATTTTTATTGAGATCAAAGTATGCAGTAACTTTTCTTAGAAATAACAATGATTTATAAGTCATATTTATGTTAAAATCAGAGTTTTCAGTTATTGACAACCATCTTACAAACAGTACAAAACAAGGAATGTCCTTGACTTCACAAACAGAAACAAGGAATGTCAAATTTAGTCCTGGGCATCTTTGGTTTTTGAGTCATATTTTAGTATATCATAAAATAATTGTGTTTCTCTTGCACAAAATGGCATCAGACTCATCAAATCTCTGTATTTTACTTCACTTATGGGTAAAAACTTTTATATGCAAAATCTGGAAGTTCGAACTCAATGATAGTGACAGGATTGCAACAATTACTTAGAATCTTCGTTTTCTCCCAAGTCCCATTATAAATTTCTCTGTGCAGTACCACAGGACTATGTTCTTTGGAAACCATGACTTCCCTTTGCTTTTGAATTAGGATCTTACATTTCTTCATGAATTTTCCTGTGAGAAATTTTGACCATTCTCTTACGACTTCTCCTGGAGCAATTTAATTACTTTGAAAGGTGACGGTTTTGTCCTTGAACTTTTAAGCAGTTCATACCAATGAAATTACAATTCTATTTTATTATTAAGATTATCAACCCCATCAACCCCATATTCTTATCACACTCAAAATAGCTGTGCCCTCTTATGGGAAAGGTTATTTTATTACTTTGCGCAGTGGCGATATAACCAATGAGGAGGTTATTTTTAAGGAGTCGAGTAAATTAATTCATGAGTGATAATATGTATGAACCTAAACATGGTATAATTAATGTTTTGACCCCCACAGGAATCATAAAATATAACAAGATATCTTACTGCTTTGTCCATTTGGTTAGTAATAAAATCAAATAAAAACGAAACCATTTCTTCAGATTCTTTATTGGCACATGTTTCGGGATAGGAATAAAAATAAGACTGTCCAGTCCCCAGATTATGAATATTGAATGTGTAGAGAGATAATTGTCTCTTGTAATAAACATCATTTGTAGTTATATTTGGAACATAAATATTTTTTTGTCGATATTGTTTTTGGTCGATTAAGTCGATAGCTATTGCTAGAAAATCCTTTTGATTCCTACTTTGTTTTTGGGCTCTCCCCTTTCATAAAAAACATGAGATCTTGTTAGATGAAGTTTATTTAAAATTGATTGCTGTTTTAATTCATCAAGTTTCTTTTCTCCTTCAAGTACCTTAGCCCTGGCTAAATACGTATCACAGGAGCCGCATGTATCCATTCTCGGATAGCCAGAAGCTGCGTTAAATTGGGTGTTAAAGATATGCGTGTATGACTCGTACGAAATTAGTTTCTTATTTACTTCTTGATTTACTTCATTTATTGTCTTCTAAAAACATCTTGTACATTTTGTTATTGTCAAGTCTTCCGTTGCAATTTTGTTGTGGTTTTCATGCCTCCTTCTTTGATCTACAGGAGCTTTACCTGTTTTTTTCAAGCTTCTTTGTAAATATTCCACCTTTCCTTTGGTAATACCATGTAGTGAAATGAATGCTTTGAAACAAACAGGCAAATCTTTAATATTGTTTTCTTCATCTTTAACACACACTTTATAGCCCTATGCAGCTGTATGAAAACTATCCTTACCTTCCAATTTTCTACTTCTTCTTCGTTGGACATTACAAACATTTATAAGCCCCGAAAAATATATGTTCTGCTCACTGACACTACCCAATGAATTGAAATATTGAATAATGTTTTTTCGATTATTTTCAGTCAAATTATTGAAACATTTGAGTCTTGAACGGTTACACAGAGCCCATAGTTCATGAGAAAAAAGCCGCAATTTTTTCATGAGATCTCATTTCTACCGGTTTCTGAGTCAACAAATACAAATTTTAAAATAAAATTGCAACGCAAACAAACCATGTAAATAAAGGAAGTAAAGTCGAAGAACTCTTAAACTCAAAATCACAAGTTCACAGCTATCAATTTTTGGACTATCCTCTTTCTTTACCAGTATGTTATGGACATTCCCAGTTCTTTTCGTTTTGATCATTTATAAAAACGTATTCTTAGCGACATTTGTTGAGTATTTGTTAAAACTAGCCATTTAGTATGCAATTGCCATAGACATAGACCTGTTACCAGTACAAAACAAAAAACAAAAGAAACATTGTGACATTCCCTGTTCTTTGCCTGTACCCTGCATATGTTTTTGACTTTTAATAGATCGCACCTTTACCTCGCAAGTTCACTGACTTCAGTTAGATATATTTTCCTTTAATTCATATATGAATATTAAATAAAAATAAAATGTCATAAAAATATTGTCATCTACAACACATAGAAGGAAAAAGTCGAAACGTGATATGCTAATGAGCTCTCAAAACACTAATTTATTGTAAGGATTAAAATGGTTAAACTAAATGAAACCGAACGATGATTGGTTTTAGCAACCCTTCATAAAGTTTGCACTATGTTTAGTAATTTGCACCCCAATAGAAACCCAATAAAACAGTTAGTGGTGAGTAAAACTTTGATGTGGTTTTCATTTTGTTTAAATTTGTCTTCCATAGTTCTCCTTACATACTGTATTTTATTAATTTTGAGATAACGATTTTGAACGATCTGCTATATTCTAAGAAATTATCAATTTCCTTATTTTCTGTCTCAATAGACCTTTTCATAGTTTAAATTTTTGTGCACATGCGTCAATTTCCGCACATCATTTTCACGGTTTTGGGGTTTCGTCAATGTGAAGGTTTTCAGGCACTTTTTCGACGTATAACCAGTGAAAATAAAAAAATGTTATTAAATAGTATCATTTGTATCTTTATCTTTCTATAAAAAACATTTCTAAAAAACAACTACTTCACTGACAAACCCCACGACTGACATTGAATTACATTAAGAAAGTTTTTGGGTTCTATATAACCCTGTAATTTACTTAAAATACCAAAGATCAAAGATCAATTAATTAATAAACATCCATAGACGCTTTTCTGCCTCTTGACTTTATCAGTATGGTCTTATCACTAACAACAAATTAATGTTGTTCATATGTATACAATGATTTCCTAGAAATTATAATCTTTAAAGAAAAGATACAAATGAAACTATTTAATAATATCAAAATCTTCAAACTCAACAATATATAAATAATAACAAAATTTGCCCGAAACTTTCATATTCCCGCCTTTTAAACAAGGTGGACGCGTATGCGCTTAACTAACCGTAAAAAGGTCTATTTACATAATTATCTATCTGTCCATAAACAACTTTATTTAAGTTTCTAATGGACGAAAGTGCGAAAACGCCTTACGAACGACTTGTTTAATACTATTTTTTCTATTTTGCGCGCTTTCATGCCATTTCTAAATAAAAAAATTACCTATACATATTGAGAAAATTGTATCGCACTCAGCGAGCCATTAACAGACCCATATGAGTGCTTTTATGACTTCATTACAGACGCAATATAGAAAAAAATGTAAATGTAAATTATGTATTCTTAATGAGTGGTAGTGAGAGGATAACTTATTGGAAAATAAACTTCCTTATAAGATAAGACCTTCTTGAACGAGGGTCGCACAAACAATAAACATGCGCATATCCTTCTTCTCATCTTCTTTGGAAATGTCAGAATACCAGGATTCATATTTGCAGATTATTTTGATTGCTTCTTAACTGAAGGTTTTTTAAGATTTTGAAGATAATTTTTGGGTTTTACTTTTTGTTGATACACTTTTGATTCTATCTTGTTTGGAGAATAATGATTTATTCGATACAACTGCTCTACTATTGATAGCTTTCCGTCTATTAGTTACCTTATGAGTGTTTTTGATCGAACTAGGGAGTAAGTTAGAGTAGGTGCTGGTATTAGCATATATCTTCAGATGGACCTTCTTCATCAGAATTAATGAAAGCAGCTTCAACAGTCAAATCAATTTTTCCGTGGACAGGACAAGAGCTCTTGGTTGTTTGAGTATTAACAAACCTGAAGTTCCTGCGGAGAAGTCGTCGGAGTCGATGTTGCCTGAGTTTCTGGATGTGATAAGTTGGTTGCTGTACTCGGATTAAAAGCATCTTCAGGAATTGCATTTGAATTGTAAGGATATAACCTTGTAGTTCTAAATCCTGATTTGATGTTTGATGGTGGCATAGCTTGAGCCCACACTGGCGTTAAGACTTTTCCAACGCGTTGTTTGGTTAACGTTCTATCGCCATAATTGTGCCAGTACAATATTACTTGTTGATCCCAATGATATTCGAAAGACTGAAATATTGATTTGTCAAGGGACTGAAGCTCATGTGTTGTATTAGATGGAAGCCAATATAAAAAAATATTGTACTGATCAGCAGTCTCAACAATTTCATAGTCCAAGTGGCTTTTGGCTCCATCAAAAATGAGTACGCAACGATCTGAAGGTTTATAGCATCCAAAATTACGCAACTAATCGAGAAAGCATGCATTTCGATGCTATACAACCTTTCTCAGTCATACGACATACTGAACCAGCTGGTAAATCATCTGAATATTCTGCTTTTATTATTTCACCGTTGAACAGTATCATGGGAGAAATTGCTTTACCTATTGCGTTTGCGCAGAAGACGACCGTTACGTTTTCCATGTTCATTTCCAATGACACGAACTCTGCGTACACTTTTTTTGGCTAGAACTTTGGGTTCTTTGTATAAATTTAGTCCACAGCCTTTCTCGTCCATATCAGAAAGTCTTTCAGATTTACCAAAAATATTATCTTCGAAAACCTGTTTAGCAAAATGGTCTCAACAATAAATTTGTTTAATTTTTGGGCTCTAGCACGATTTAGGTTTTGAGATTTTCTGATAGAAATATTACGGTTTGCATTCAAAAATTCCTTTGCCCATTTATGGCTTACAATTTGCTTTATATCCAAACACTGATGTTTTATTTTATATTGCTTGCAGTATTTGCATACACATAATCTCAATATTTTGGTTGTTGTTGAGTAGCCCACTTCTGCCAATCGTACAATTCGAGCGAAAAGTTCAGAATTTTATTGTTCAGAAAGCGTAAACTTTCGCCCCAACTTAGCCTGACATTGGAAGCTGATATGACAAATCGGCGAAAAGTTCTACGGGGAATACCAAATTCCTTTACTGCTTTATAACCGGACATTTTTTTCGAAGTATTTTTCTCTAAAGCTTTCTCAAGGCCTTACTGAGACTAGACTACTACTAGTAGTAATAACCTTTATTGGCATAATTAAAATAATTTACATAACCATACAAAACATACAGAATAAGCAAAAAAAAGTTGAAACTAAAACTAAAACCCTATTAAAAAGAAAAAAAGAAATTTTACTACCCTATAAATCCATACATCAACACCTGTACATTCATTCCAAACACTCAAAAAACTACCCCGTCGCATTCGCTCTTTCCATCTTTTCACTCTGAATAAAAACGACAGTCCCTTCCAGTTCTCGTCCATGCACTCACTCCAATCCTTTCCTCGCCTTCTGTCCTGTTCATTCCACTCCGCAATCGTTTCAACCCACTTTTTTGTTTGGGGGTCGTTTTACTCTCCCAGGAATTCAACTTCGTGTTGTCTAAGCCTAAGATATTCCTGAGAGGCTTGCTACTCAGCTCCAAGGTGGTCATTCTTGCGACCCCGAAGTGGGCAAGCCTTATGTGTGCTAGCGCTACACATGTGCACATTATGTGTTCAGCGGTTTCTTCATCTGATTCACATAATCTACAGGCAACTTCCTCTGCCTTTCCCATTTTGAGTAGGTGATATCTCACCGGACAAGGTCCTGTGAGTATGCCTACCAAGGTTCTGATTTCTCTTCTAGAGAAGCTTAGTATCTGCTGCGTTATTGCGGCAGAATACTTTATGAGTGTTTTAGCTTGCCTCTATCCTGGCGTGTTCTTCCAGTGGGATTCCTTTTGCTCTTCTTCCCATTTCTTAGCCCCCTGCCTTAAGTGGGCCTTTGTAAGCCCACAAGTTGGCTCCGGGCCCAAGAAGGGAGCCTCGGCCCCGCTTTTGGCGAGTGCGTAATGCACATTAGCGTGAGTCTGTTACCTTTCACCAGTTGCTTCAGAGTTTATTTACAGTTCCAGGTTATCTTGGAATTAAAGTTGTGGGCTTTTAAATTCCTTAGAGCTACCTGGCTGTCCGTTAGGATGTGGATTTGCACTCCTTTAAGACGTTTCTTTAGGCAGATTTGTGCGCATCTTTCAATGGCAATAATTTCAGCCTGTAGTACCGTGGGAGCCTGGCCCAATGCCGTGGACTCCCTGTTACTCCGGTGGTATATGCCAATTCCTGTACCCTTAGCAGTTTTGATGCGTCGGTGTACCACATGGACGCTTTGTCTTTCAGATTTTCGATTCTTTGAACACTGCTTTGGCGGTCATTGGTGACCACTTCAACGGCTGTATCAAAGTCGTATTCTGTAGACATTGTGTCCCAGGGATGCTTCAGAAATTCCTCTCCGATGTGTTCCCTTATTTTTATGTGTCTCTGAATAGGCGATGTACACCTTAGTCTCAGAGCACTGAGAAAACTTTCTTTTCTACCTGTTTGTGCAGTGGGAGTAGGTCCAACAAAACTTCCATTGCTGTGGTTGCAGTAGATTGCATCGCTCCTGTTATACCCAAGCACGCAAGCCGTTGAAGCTTTTGTAGCATGCTTTGGGTCTTTTTTTCCTTTGTTTTGTACCACCATACGAATGAACCGTAGGTGATAATCGGTCTTACCACTGTTGTGTAAGACCATAGGACAATTTTGCGTTTTAGTCCCCATGTTTTCCCATAAAGCTTACGGCAGATCCAAAAGGCCGATGTGGCTTTTGAGAGCGTTTTGTTCAGATGCGAGTTCCAAGTGAGTTTCTAATCCAAGGTTACCCCTAGATATTTCACCTCTCGGAGAACTCTAACGTGTGACCATCAATGCTCGGAGCTTTCAAGTTCAGCTTCCTCTTTCTGGTAAAGGGGACCATTACTGTTTTGATCGGGTTGACACTAAGCCCCTCCTTCTTGCTCCAACAGTTGATTATGTTAAGTGCACTCTGTGCAAGGTTCATCATTGTACTACCAAACTTACCCGTTATTATGATGGCAACATCGTCTGCATAACGAACCGCCTTATACCCAACTAGCATCTTAGCACATCTAGGAGATGATCAACGACTAGGCACCACAGCAGAGGCGATAACACCCCCCCCCCCCCTCTCAGTGGTCACCGTCCTCGCTGATGCCCCAGTGCGGCGGTAATTTTTCGATTGGTCACGAATTGGTTTCGATTGGTCTTGAATCCTATGCCCTATCCTATGATAAACGGGTTGTGTCGTCAAACGCTCCCTCTATATCTATAAAGATACCTACTTCAATTTATTTGCAGTCCAGTGCTGCTTCCAATGTGGTCGTTATCTCGTGTAGAGTCCACTGTAGATTTACCTGGCTGATAAGCGTATTGGTGCTTATGGAGAGGACTTCTTTTGAGAGGTCCGCACCGTATGTGATTGTCCACAATGTTTTCCATTGTTTTCAGGAGGAAGGAAGTGAGGATAATTGGTCGGTAGGACAGAATGTTATGTTTGTTGTTCTTATTGCAGCAGTCCACGAGGTGTATAGTTTCCTATGGTGGAGGCTTCTACATATCAACTGGAAAGTAGACCGACGCCAAAATAATGTGCCTCTTGCCCCCTTTCGTCCGGATCTCCACGACTGCCACTGCCTGGTCTCCTGTGGTGAATTCTGGAACAGGTACAAAATTAATATTCTTCCTGAGCATCAGCACTGCTCTTGGTTTAGAACAGCTACTTTCATAAACCAGCTTACATATTTTAGTAAGTAGGCCCCTAACAACTCCCTGGTTAATCCATGGTTCTTGCAGAAACCTAATACCAACATTTGCCTGTTTGAAAGCCATGAGTAGGGCGCTGGTCGCCGCTTCGAAGTGGTGCAGGTTTATTTGCTGACTCCTGACACACATAGCATCACTCACTTCTTACAGGCATCAGGGTCCTGCGACTTCGCCATTGTTTTTATGGTGGCGTCTGCTGACCCCTTCCCAGCGCCGGGCGAGGATGTGCTGGGAACCGTGATTCCATCCCTTGCACCCTACGGCGTTCTCTCAAGGAGATCTGTCCAAAGCCATTTTTGACCTTGGACCAGAGCTCCCTGATTTTTCCAGCCGACGCGTTGGCCGACGCGTTGTCCACAGGGTCATTTCCAGCGTTAGAACTATTGGATTTCTCCTTAGGACCCTCCACGTGAAAGTTTTGAGGTCGTTTTGACCTTCTACTAGAGCTAGAATCCTTGCGGACTTCTCCTCTAAGCTATTTGGAAAGTAGCCGATGAAGACTTCGTCGCGCGGCATCTCTGCCGCTTCAACAATCTGCAGATCGGCTCCCTCCCATTGTTGGAGTTGGGCCTCAAGGCCCTTCACTCATTCAGCAGTCTCTTGGTTCGCATTAGTCAGTGCTAACCATCCTGGACGCTGGTGCGCTTGCAAGAAGCGGGCTTAAAAGCCCTCCTCTCCCCATTTACAATGGCATCCAGGATGGCTTTCTGGACCGCTTTGATTTTGTCCTCCGTTATAAGGCTTTCAGGGTAGCCTTTACAGGTAATTCCTACCTTTATGGAGTTGACCAGTTGGCTGTAGGTAGCCGTACCGGCGCTTACTGTAGGCATCTTGCGCCTATCAGTTGCCTTCTTTGCCTCCGCTTGCTTAGCCATAGGCACTGCCTGCCTTTTGGCCCGCATGCTTAGGCCCTTTTCAGGACTGCTCCCATCAGAACGCAGACACTTTTTGGATTCTGAGGATTTTGGATTAATAGGCACTAATGCCTTATCACTAGCGTTTTCCTCCGTTAAGCCCGCTCTGATTAGGAACTTCATCCTTTTTCTGGCAGCGCCACTCATCGCTGCTTTTTGGGTCTTTTGTTTTTAGACCCTTAAGATTGTCAGCGAGTTCCTCGTCGCTGATCAATAGTAGTTCTATCTCCTTTGTATGCACCCCAGTGCTTTCCATAGGCATTTCTGCGCTTTCGGCGAGGTCTTCAGCCTCTGGTTTGGGTGAGCTTGAGCAGTCACCCGATCCTTTAATAATTTTTTTGGTTGTTTCTATTTTTGGTCCTGAGAAGTCACGAGAAGCTAGGGAAATATACCGTCACTTGCAGCAGAGCCCCGCATTACTACAAGAAGGCTGATTGAAATAGGAGTTCGCCATTTTCCTGAGTTCGACCGTTTCACCGCTTTACCGTGGCCACGCAGCTATGGGCATAGGCTGTTCCACCATTAGCTTGGAGACAAAGATTATTGTGGATATCATACCACTTGACCCGGGCGGTTAAGGCTAGGTCCCCAGCCTCAATGCTCTTAGGACAAGGTCAGTTGATAGCAGAGAGCCCTGTATATCGGAACAGATATCACTAAAAGATAAACTGCTCCGGCGTCGTTAACCCTTGTGCAGACCCTTGGCCACGACACTACAGCCGGGTAGGGTGTGTATCTCTCTTAGTCTGATCTTTCACCTTTGACCTATTCGGCACGGGAGTCCCCACCAGTAGCTGTGCTACTGCCGACTTAGCTCTTAGGGTCACTAAGTACTCAAGCTCTTTCACTAC
This sequence comes from Phosphuga atrata, assembly GCA_944588485.1. Lineage (NCBI taxonomy): Eukaryota > Metazoa > Arthropoda > Insecta > Coleoptera > Silphidae > Phosphuga > Phosphuga atrata. Next base: position 53,108,445 of record OX155892.1, read on the forward strand.
GGCAAGGTGGAGATACCTCGAAGAAGCCTTCAACCCACACACCATACACCTTATACTTTCCTTATTCATCCAATGTCTCTTGCCACGCTCTTCATTACCACACCTAAATCTCGCCAACACTGACTGATCCTCCGACCCTTTCCTCCGAACCTCGGATGATAACCCGCCTCTCTCATAGAGTTTCCTTTATTCAGTCCCCAACCACTATCTCTCCTACCACTTAACCCCACTTTATTCACTACTCGAAAGAATTCCTTTTTTACCCTTTCATCTCCTAACCCATCCACCCTATACTCGAACTTGATCACTCTTTCCGCAGCAATTACCGCCAACTTACACGCACTCACCTCCTGAAGAACAATGTGACCAGAAGTCGACCTATCAAGTTTCAACACTTTCTTAAAAAACTTTAGCTGCACCCTTTCGATCTTGTCTTCCTCTTTCGTTCCCCAGACCTCTCATCCATACAGTAACACGCTTCGTACACATGCCTTCCATATCGTCTCTGCTGCTCTAAAGTTACTTTTCCAAACCTCCCAGATACGACCCGCCGCCACCCATGTCTTCTTTGTGACATACTCTATGTGCTCTTTATTACTGTATCCAGTCCCAAAGACATACCCCAAATACTTGAATTTAGAAACTTCCTCTATTTCAGTACCCTGCCTTTCAAACCTTTCTTTCCTATATCGCCCACCCCTTTTAAACCGAATCCATTTTGTTTTACCTACATTCACCCTTAAATCCTTCTTTTCGAAATACCTACAGAGCCATTCAATCACGTCCTTCATCTCACTCGCCGACTTTGCAAATACCACCATGTCATCGGCATATGCCAACCTCCAGACCTTCTTTTTCCCAATCACCACTCCTCCAGCTTGGCCGGCCTGTAGAACCTTCTCCATATCCGCCGCATACAGATTGAAGAGCGTGGGACTGAAAGGGCAGCCTTCTATCAGCCTTGTATCCTTTCTCACCCCTTCCTCACCTAAAAATAGTCCGATTCACATTCATTCGCTACTACCTTACAGACGGTTTCCTCGTACAAATCCCTGATGTTCCTTCTAGCACTCTCTGAGATACCTAGCTTGCCCCGAACACTCATCAAATCTCCTACTGTTCACCGAGTCATATGCGGCTTCCAAATCATTGAAAAGAGCAAACAGGCATCCCTTTCTTATTTATTTGTCATGATGACTCTTAACCCTTTCGCTACGGGGTGCTTTTCAACAAGTCTTGCCCTGTGTACGAGGTGCTGAGGGTAGTGCGGATTCGTCCGGTTCCCGTAGTTAGGTACTTACTCTTTGCGTATAAATACGGTTCCCGTAGTCTGTAGCAGTTTCAAATTCATTTATTTTATTTTACTCGTTTCATTTTATTTCCTTAATGGGTAACCAAAATAATACGCAATTCAGTTCTTAGCAGACTTAGCATTCGTCCGGAATTATAAATTAAAAACTGGACAGTCCTGGTGTATGCGTTTTTCGCAGGGGCTGCAGTGAAATGATGCAAGCGGATTAATACGGTTCCCGTAGTTTGGGCCGGAAAAATGGATTACTCTGAAATCAAGTTTTTATGTGTCTATAACATTTTTAGTAGTGTATATGATAATTATAATACAGTGGATAAGTAAAATTCCCATATTAAGTACAAAAAAATTTAAAAAAAATGTACAAAAAATTAATCCGGTTCCCGTACACAGGGCACGAAAATATTTTACGGCTTTATCCGGTTAAGGGTTAAGGTAACCAGGTGTTCCACCGTGCTCCTTCCTTCTCTGAACCCCGCTTGTATTTCCGGCAAAAGCTTCCTTTCATTGATTTCCTTCCTCAAGCGACAATCCACGATTTTAGCAAATATTTTGTATGAGGAGTTCATTAAATTTATACCTCCATAATTTTCTATCGCGTCCCTCGTTCAACTCTTAAACACCGGTTGAATTATCCCCACTTTCCAGCTGACTGGAATCCTTTTGTCTCCCCTCCATATCCTTCTCAATTCCTCCGTTAACTTCTCCTTACAGATTCCAGGTGCTTCTTTCCACGCTTCATTTCCGAGCCCATCCAACGCCACGATTTTCTTGGCTTAAGGGAATTAATAACATCCTCCACCTCCGTCACTGTGATATCCTCAGCGAGCTCTTTCTGCTTTCTCAGTCGATCTCCTGAATTATCTTCTCTTCCTGACCGCATCTCCACCCCTCCTAGCATCATCATGAAGTGGTTCTGCCATTCTTCTATCGCAATGCTCTTGGGTAATCTTTCCTTCCTTTCTCTCTTACGTTATTCCAGAGCTCAGCTTCCGTCTTGATTTTCCGTACCTGCTGCTTCTGCTTTTCCTCCCAAAGCTCCCTTTTCTTCTTCTCTATTTTTTGCAGTTTTGTTTTCGCTTCCAGCACGTGCACTTTGAGCGCTTGTCCCTTTCTCTATTCTCTCATAGCTTCTCGAAACCTTTGCTTTACGTTCCGCACTTCCCAGTCGTATCAAGCTCGGCCTGGAAACGCTTCTTTGATTTTCTTTTTGACAAGTACTGACTCCATTTTCTTTGCCATCATGTCTATATCATCTATGATATTCCACTCTACCCCTTCTAATTTCCTCCTGTATTCTTCTGTCGCCTCCGTATCCCATCTGGCCACCCATTTCTCCGCCTTAACTTCCTTCTCCCTTTGCTGCTTCAACGACACTAAACTAAACTCATTACTGAAACTATAAACTCATTACTGAAAATACAACCAACTAGTTAAAAAAAAGAAATAAATCACATATGTAGGTATGCCCAATATCGCCTAGGTAGGCCATATTTGGCATACCTACATTGATTTATACTACCTATTTTATTGATTCCTCCCTATACGAGAATATATTTCTTTATAAAAATAATAGACGACCAGTAGACAAATGTTTAGGTTTTAGTTCGGCTCGAATAAAATATAGTTTAGAAAACAGTCTTTATTACAACTTAAATAAAAAACATATTTTGAACTTAAAACAGAGACACGCACGTACAGTTCTCATCAAAAGATTACTCGATCTCACTAACTGAAATATATACTAACTGGAACGAGCGCTGCCTCGTCGCTTGTGCCGACCAAGAGAGAGCATCACAAGAGCATCTCTCGTATTGCTCGCTCTGTCTTCGTCTAGTGCAGTCTGTAAAAACAACCAGTGTATAGTATAAATATATCTATATTATTTTGTACATGTAATATATAATACAAAAAGAAAATTATTATATATATATATATATATATATATATATATATATATATATATATATATATATATATATATATATATATATATATAATAGTAGCACATGACAAAATATTATTAGTTTTAATATTTTGTATTTCCATAGTGTGGATAAATACTTGATTTGGATTGATACAACTAGCTTTGCGCTCTGACTGTATCACATCCTCCCACTCTCGAATTCACTGTGGACTAGACAATGAGGGAGGGCTCCCCTTGGGACCACTCCCGTTGCCCGCACAAGCTTAGAAGCCAGCGCTCGTTCCTGTTAGTATATATTTCAGTGTTCTCAGTACATGTGCTACCAATCGACAACACAGCACCAAAAACTAGATAGGCAACTTGTTATTCAACAAAAAGGTTAAATAGTCATACATCACATTGTCCAACAAAAAATAAAAAGTGGTTATATCGTTGGAAAGCAAAGTAAATATGTTATGCATGGGCACAATATCAACTTCCTTACTTGCTCTATCAGATTATTAAAATCAGATACTTACTGTTACAAAATTAGATCCGGCAACTGTGAACAAACATTTGCTTGAAAAATCGCTCAGAGCACAGTCGTGCACTAACACTGATATAGAAATACATTAAATCAGTTAAACGAATGTTGTAAACATGTTGATTAAGCAATATTGACTTAGTAGGCCATATGGGGTTTATATATATTTATATATAAATATATATATATATATATATATATATATATAAATATATATATATATATATATATATATATATATATATATATATATATATGGGGCATTCCGCGTCAACCGGATCACCTTTACGACCAAAATTGATGCCCAGTTAAAAAATTTCCCTTAGCTGGAAAAATTACTTCAATATATCTATTTTATAATGCCATGTGCCCTTTTAAAAAATCCAACATGGCGGCCTTAAAATGGCCGTTTAATTTTCAAGAAAACGCAAACTAATTTTTTAATCTGTTCTGTACGAAAAATTGTATGACCTAAAAAAAATTTTACAACCCTAAAACATGTATTCATGTACCTGCTTCAATAAATTACTAAAAAAAATCGAATCCAATATGGCGGTTCCAAAACTCAAAAATAGCAAAAAATTGCGTTTTCCTTATGTTGTGTCATTATTTTCCGGGATTAATCAATTTATATGCCAAATTTGGATCATGGACATATGTTTTGTAGATATGTAAAGTACATATGTAAAGTAGTAGATCTCCATGAGCAAAATTTGGTGATTTATCCTGGAAAATAATGAAACAACATGAAACAACAACACAACAACAACAGGAAAACGCTGTTTTTTGCAAGTTTTGAGATCTGGAGCCGCCATATTGGATTCGATTTTTTTAGTAATTTATTGAAGCAGGTACATGAATACAAGTTTTAAAGTGGTAAAATAATTTTTAGGTCATACAAGTTTTTGTACAGAACAGATTAATAAATTAGTTTGCGTTTTCTTGAAAATTAAACGGCCATTTTAAGGCCCATGTTGGATTTTTTAAAAAGGGCACATGGCATTATATAATAGATATATTAAAGTAATTTTTTCAGCTAAGGGAAATTTTTTAACTGGACTTCAATTTTGGTCGTAAAGGTGATCCGGTTGACGCGGAATGCCCCAAATATATATATATATATATATATATATATATATATATATATATATATATATATATATATATATATATATATATATATATATTAAGGGACATATATACATATATATGTATTAAGGGAAATAAGTAATAGTTTTGACATCATATTTTTCCAATGACGTTAGTCTCAAAAATAAATTATTTGTATTTATAATTAGTAATAGTGTAAATGATCGTGATTTCGATGACTCGTTATTGATGAAATTGGTTGGGGTCATGTATTATGAATTTCTCGATAACTGCGTGCGAATATCGTGCAAATAGCTAGTGAAACTAATCCAAGGGAACATAGACTAATGTGTGTATTATATATAATGTATGTAATTATATTAAATTCTATTAAAAAATATTGCTTGGAAACCATCAATATTTTAAGACCTAGGAAAATCTTGAGACTTTCAATTATTTTTTTGAGAAATTTTAGCCGAAGTGAAAGAATTAATTCACTTAATTATTTTTTAAATAAAATATTTTCCACTATAACAAAATTTAATCTAAAAAGATATTCTTCTGATATTGCATTTGGGAAACGTTCTTGGAATATAATAGGTAGGAGCTAGCTAGTGCTATAAAAGGTAAAGAGGTTCCATTCTTAATTTATTCAATAATCCGGCGCACCGGAGATAATTGAATAGGCGACACGGCTCCTCGGAGCGGCGTAAATTTAACGCTTTCCACTGGTGAAGCTCTCATTGCTCGGTAATTAATTTACCAATTAATTTACGTATGGAAACAATCTGGTAAACTTTCTATGATTACGCTTTATCATGGAATAATTTTTTGTCGGACCGAGATAAGGGTCCTAGTCATTATGAATGAAATATTGTATCCATTAGAGAGAGGGAAAAAATGATATACAATTTGAATATTTGTGGATTATTGAATTTCTGTGTACGTGCAGCAAGAGGGTTAATCCCGCGCTGGATTTATGGGGCAAAAACACAGTATCAGATTATGCTACATCCTATTTATATTCTGGGCAATCTAAATAGTTTCCGGTATATTTGCAGGCCAAGTAAAGCATTGTTCCGCCGGATAAATGGATCTCCGCTGCAAATAAACGACTCACACTCTCGCAAAACTGTCAATTGGAATTTACTTCCGAGATTCCCACGCGCATTGATAACATGAAATCCTACTTAAGGTGCACACGATACCGTCTTATTATTCACGATTCCTCTTTTATTGTACCAATCATATATCAATATCATAGCTCTTTGTAGCAACATCCCAATAACATTTAGAAATGACTTTATATTTCTCTTTTTATTATAATATAATAAATTCAAATTTATTGATGACAATTTGATATAAATTTGACATTCTGAATTTTAATTTTAACGTTTCGGCAGTAGTGAATGCAGACGGCAGTTATTTGCTATTATCGAGATTCCATATTATTTTTTTGCAATTCCCGGATAGAGAAGGGTAGGACAGTTTATAACGAGAGGTGTCGTCCTCCCTTGACAACGCACTATTAGAAAGATACGTCAGTAGATTCAATTTATATCCCTTCGGGGTTCAAATCTAATGCGGTTTTTAGTAGGCGTTAGACTCTCGTTTACAAATCTAATTTTCCTTACTCGTGATATAAATATAATATTCAGGACATTTTAACGATGTAAGCACGTTAGAAATAAATTATGTTGTTGATCGATAAAAAAATTAAGGGAAAATATTCGGTCTATAGCAAGAATTAGAAATTGATTATGTACAACATTCAAATTATGAATTTGGGAGTTGCTAAGGGTAAATAAGTTGATTGTTGCATGTTGATTAAAATTTAACGAGCTACCGGCTCGCGTTTCATTAACGGAATTTATGTTGTAAATATATTTTTTTTCTCTCATGAAGTAATTATAAAGTTTTATTGGCATTTTCCATGCACGGCGTATTTTATTGGATTGCAGAGCCCCGAACTATGAAATGTGCAATTTATTAAAACGAGCGGAGAACTTCGACAATTGCTAAATATTAAACTCAATTTATTCGGCTTTACTTTAATAAAGTCGTAATAAAGGTGGAAAAATGTGACATGTGTTAAAGCGGAGGATTTTACGTCGGAGATTGTACATAAAAGTGTAAATCCGCGGGGTAACAAAGGAATCGCATTGCATTTTTAACAAGCTACGCCGCTTTGCATTTCAGAAAGGCATCAACGACCGTTATTGCTAATATTATTTACAATTAATATAAATTCAATAACTTCAAGTCGAATTTTAAAACTTACATAAAGTACATAAAAAGGAGAATAAACAAAACTCCTAAATAAGGACTTTATTTTCTAGTTCACTTCGCTATAAAATTGACCAAAATAAATTTAAATGACTATACGTTTATTCACCAGAAAAATACAATGCTTTTGCTACTTATAAAATAATGTAAAATCACGGAAAATTGATCTCTAAAGAATTATTTATTGCAACGAGAATTCGACGTAAGATAATTCATCGCGAAGAAAACTAATCGCGGAGAAAATTAAAATCACACATTTTGCAAAAATGTGTCCGCAAAATAAATCAATTGTGTAAATTTCAATGCAATTTTTTATTTGTTGCATTTCTATACACTTGACTAATTCAGGTTTTCATAAAATTCACAATTTTACAAAAACATTTTAAACTATGTTCTACAAATTTCAATACATTATGTTCATTTGTCCTTTTTTTAGAGATTTGAGAAACTAATTTTAAAATTGCTATTTTTCTAAAATTCACAATTTTGTGTCTATGAAACTCAAGCTTTGCAAAAATGTGAATTAAAAGGTAATTAAATTGTATGTAATTGTGTGTAAAATTTCAAATTGCCATTCCACCATACCCAAACAATATCATCACTGTTAATAATGTTTGTAATGACTGATTATTTCCATTAAACAAAAATATTATTCTTCTACATCTGAATACTGTTTAAATACATCCTCAAAATATCAGAAAACCGATTCAAAATCCCAGCGGAACAAATGCAATAGCAAAGAATAGAAAAAAGAGAAAAACCACATAAAAATTATATTACAACGAAACTTTATATTGTCTATCAAAATTCATATGATTCACAAACGCTGAACATATCCATGGCGGCGAGATGACATTAATTTCGCTAAAAGGTATATGTGAGTAAAATATGTTTCTCTTGTAGCTGAATATTTTGTTTTATTCCATGTAAAAAAAACTTTATAAAAAAAAGACGCATTTCTTTGCATTTTTGCGGACACACTTGCATTGGGTCGAAATTGCGTGCAACTGTCATACCGTCGGATGATTTATGATCCTCTGAAATGAAAAATGATGCAAGTTGGAAAATATGAGAAACCTATTACTTATAGGTTTGTTTCAATAAAATTCCTATTTGCCTTAAAGTAAATAATGGTTTCGTTGTGCTTTTAATGTACTACAAATGATGCATGATACAAAAAAAAAATGTTACCAATAAAGATTCATATTCAAGATATAATAAAGAAGAGCTAGGGTACGAGGTAGATAAATAAACGACAACAAAAATATAGATTTTGGCCAAAACCCTACCGCGGGCAACAAAACTAGGATGATTTATTTCGATTATTATCTACCAACAAGAGTTCTTCAAACTTTAACACTTTTGGCACCAACTTTAAACAATATAGTTTATTATTCTGTACACCAATGCAGGTGTTTCTGTACCCTGGTATAAACCTTTTTTCTGCTATAGCAGAACGTTGGCCCTTTCTCTACTTATACAATTGATTATTCTCAAGTTCAATTCTCGCATTCAATGCTATAATCCCAAACAATGGACATAGTAATGGACCCATTTTCTATCAAGGTACAGATTTATAGATTTTGTTACATTTTATGAATTAACAAATACGTTTTATTATTACACCCCTTATGCATACAATTCAATATAACTAAATATATATACATATATATATATATATATATATATATATATATATATATATATATATATATATATATATATATATATATATATATATATATATATAACTGAAGGATTAATATCTAAAAGACAAAGAGTACGATCTAATGATGTCTAATAATAGTACGGATAATCTTCAGTCACTTTTAGCACATGAGTTCAAGATACTCCATGTGAGCCGTTTCGCTGCGTCAAAGCAAGCGACTATGAAACGGTCAAGACCTATAGTGTCAGGGGCTGAAGGCCTGCAGTCTTACAAAAAACTAAAATACTTTTTCCATATTTAAAAAAATCAGTATTCACCAGTCCAGTGCATACAGTATTACAAAATGTGTTCGATAACATAAAACGGCGAATTAATAATAATAACTAATTCATAGTCGCTTGCTTTGACGCAGCGAAACGGCTCACATGGAGTATCTTGAACTCATGTTCTAAAAGTGACTGAAGATTGTCCGAAGATTCACTCATGACTATTTGTGGTATATTTGCAGGCCGAGTAAATGTACATAACAATTTCGTTTCCTGCACTTTTGTGCTACGAGTGCCAAATTGTACTTGTAATTATATTTATTTATTTTAATAAGTCATGAGCAAATTAGAAAATAGTAATTTCTTAATTATTTTCTTAATTAATTTCACATAGTAATTTCGCCATAGTATGTTTTATTACCCGTAAGTAGAGCAAGCACACTTGGTGGTCTAAAAGATGTCCGACCCTGGCTCTATATAAATATGATAATATTAAATGTCACATCATTTCCCGTCGAACACTCCACTAAGTAAGTCCACTGAGCAAGTTGTAGTTTATATTTACTTTAAATTTAATTTGAGATTCGATTATAAATCCATACTGATAAAGCCAAAAGGCAGAAACGCGTTTATGGATGTTCATTATTATTATTGTTTATTAGCTTATAGTGTCTTTTAGCAACCCACATGGTCTCTCGTGGCACGAAACTGCAGGAAACTAAATTGTACTTATATTTATTTATTTTTATTTAAGTTATGAGTGAATTAGAACAAAGTAATTTCTTAATTCTTTTCTCATAATATTGAAAATTTATATAGTAATTTCTCCCAATGTTAAATTTATTTAATATTTTTACCACAGATGTTTTAAGATCTTGACATTGACATTAAAATTAACTTTATGGTTTTGACACCTAAACCATTATTTTCTCATTTAGTTTGTATCTAATTCCATAAAACTTTAGTCAAAAAGTGCAAAATGAGCGAGGGAAATTACATGACATGTTTAGACTTTGGGGGTCCTTTTGGACCAAATAAAAATAATTTAGTCTAAATTTGAGCTCGTTATCGAGATATTAAAAAAAAAACTAGTTTTTCGATTTTATTTTTATTTTTTCATGGTAAAATTGATATTTAATAAGCGCCAATTTTTTTCCCAATACTTACGAGTAAAAGGCACGAAAAAAACTTTTGTTATGATTCCCCGATCGATAGCCGATTTTTAAGAAAAGAAATGAAACTAAAATCGTTTTTTTCACCTTATTTTTTAAAAGTGTCCGCCAAATTTTGTCAAAAAATGTCTTCTTTATACTCAGGAATTTTTTAAATTTTTTAACAAGAAAATTAAAAACGATTTTTTTAATAGTTAATCTTACATTCCAATGAACTAATATTTTATTATTGTTAAAAAATACATAAAAAAAAATTTTGTTACTACATTTTACACTGCCCCAAATATAAAACATTAAATACAACTCATGAAAAAATACATTTGAAAAAATCGTAATGCCACTCAAGCTCTAGTCATTTTTTTATTTAAATTAAAAACTGGAAATACGAACGCTACAATATCTTACATTTTTGGTTTGGCCCCGAGAACAAATGGTATCTGACTACTGTGATGAAGTGATGGACTCATTTCAAAAAGACGTTTTGCCATTCAATTTTGGAATTGATGCTGTCACTAGAGAAACTACTATCTAATACATCAAACCTATCTAGAATATTATATGAACTAAAAGATGACCAACTGGTATTTATTTGTGATGGAACATATATTCGCCATCAAAAAAGTACAAATAATGAATACCAGAGAAAACATATTTTGGTAAAAAGAAAAAACCATTTACAATATGTACTAAAAATTGTTTGGTTTTAGATATGCTTGTGCCTTACTCAGCCAATATGAACGATGCTGAAATTATGAAAATCGTCTTGAGCAATCCCCATTAATGAGACAATTAGGTCTCATTAAGTTACAAAAAAAGATGATATTACCCTAGTAGATCGAGGTGTTCGTGATATAACAGAATATTTAGAACAACTAGAAGTCAAAGTGTTAATGCCGGCTCTTAAAGGGAATCTAAATCAGCTTACTACAGTCGAGTCAAATCAATCCTGTTTTGTTACCAAAGTACATTGGGTAGTTGAAGCAGTACATGGTAATATCAAGCAAAGGTTCAAGCTTTTAGATCGTAAAATATAAACTAAACAATAAATTACTCCTGAAAACTATTTTTTGTAGAGTTTCCTGTTTTCTACACAATTCATTTGGTACGAGACTTGATCAGATGTTAAGCTTTCTGAAGAGATTATTACTGCGATGGATTCAAAAAAAGATCAAGATAATACTTTTGTTTCGGTAGAAATCCTTGGGCAAGACGAGAAGTTCCGTTTATACCAATTACATCTATCGATTTAACCGATTTTCCAGAGTTAAAGGAACAACAACTAAAAATTTTGTTCATAGGGTCATATCAAATGTCTCAAGCTGTATTTAGCTGAGATGATGAATGAAGATGAAACAGTAAAGCTTCAGCACTTTAAAATCACACCTAACATTATACAATTACAAGTGAGATCTCGACATATTACTTCAGAAGTATACCGTAGTTTTATTGATTATAAGTCAGACAAGAATGAAATCTCTGGTACTACACAATATTGTTGTGATTGTGCTAATGGAAGGCGTACTATTGAATGTTGTTCTCACATTGCAGCGATTATATATAGCGATACATCTTCATCTGATATATCTAATACATCTCTGATATAAGTAGGGAAAGATGATGCGTTCTGGCGCCACCTCCCGCACCTTATTACATGTAATGTAAATGAAATTACATGTAAATCTTGGTCCAAGCACCTTATGGGAAAATCTTATCCAAAATAGTACAGTACGCGGCCGAGCGTGGATGTGTAGATGGCGCCAGGATATATTCAAAAATTCGCGGTGAGGGGGGCGTTTGTTTCAGTTTCTGAACTAGACGAGACTAGATTAGCTAAAACCTAATAAGCTGTTTGTGAAAACATTGAAAGACAGTGAAAACATTGTTTTTAATTTTTTTCACATTGTTCCACGACATCAACAGAATTGAAAAAAATCCTGAATATAAAGGGGTATAGAAGACATTTTTTGACAATATTTGGCGGATGACACTTTTCTTAAAAATCGGCTTTCGATCTGGAAATCATAACAATAGTTTTTTTTTATGCCTTTTACTCGTAAGTATTGGGGAAAAAATCCGCGCTTATTAGATTTCAATTTTACTATGGGCAAAAAATAAAATCGAAAAAATAGGTTTTTTTAATATCTCGATAACGGCTTGATATAAAGAGCTCAAATTTTGTCAGAATTATTTTTATTTGGCACCAAAAGTATCCCCAAAGTACGAAGAGAAAACGCAGCGGGGGCAAATTCCATACATATATCCGGCTATACCCTTTGTTTTTATTTATATTATTGTAGTGTTTTCCATTATCTAGTGCGATTTTGCTATACAGGGCTTTATACAGGGCAAAAATTCAAGGGGTTATTCCTTGGCCTATGCTAAGAATATTTTGTCCTATCATGGTTTTTGAAAAACCCCTCGGAAAAACCCCGAAAATACAGGGAGAACAAAATTTGCGACAACCATATTTGATATTTGTTTAAATCATTAATGTAAATAAAAATATGACGTAAAGTAGTATGACGAAATTAGTACTAAAAATTGTTGACGATAACTTGGAACGGCAGTTATATCGACTAACGTACAAGATTTCATTTGAATACGTCTCGTCAGTGATCATCACCGCATTTATTTACATTGAGCGACGGTTGGCTGTATGACGTATATTTAATAGTTAGTGAAGTCCTCTACCATGTATACGAACGCTGAGATGACTGACATGCATTTCATGTATGGATTTGCTTATAGCAATTCATTACAAGCTACACGATTGTAAATTGAACGGTTACCTAGCCGTAATATCCCCGACCGAAAAATCTTCCAAAACATTCATCGACGTCTTCGTGAAACAGGCACATAGAAACGAAATGGAGGGCCAGAAAGATTAGTAACAGTAGGAACGGTACAACTGAAACAGAATGTGCTAGACACCATACAGGAAGATCCAACTACTTCTACGCAACAGATTATCAATACTTTGAATGTAAGTCATTAGACAGTTTGGAAAATTCTTAAGGGCAATTTGTTGTATCCATACCACATTCAACGTGTTCAGGCACTACTACCTGCTAATTATCGACCACGTATTGCGTTATATCAATGGCTTTTGCAAATATAGTTCTAATCCCTCAATTCCTGACACAGATTCTTTTCACCGATGAAGCCAGTTTCATGCAATACGGAATTTTCTTAACAACCATGTGTGGGTATATGAAAATCCGCATGAGGTATGTGAAGTTTGATTTCAACATCAGTTCTCCTTGAATGTTTGGGTTGAAATTGTGGGTGACTATCTAATTGAACCGGTTTTTCTACCAGCAAGACTTACTGGTGAGATGTATCGCAACTTTTTGGAAGAAACTCAGCCCGAGTTTCTACAAGATGTACCATTGGCAACAAGAATTGTAATGTGGTTTATGCGCGATGGTGCACCACCACATTTCAGTTTGGTTGCTCGCGATTTTTTAACAGCAACATACGGAGATCGCGGGATTGGTTGAGGTGGACCACACGCATGGCCTGCTCGATCTCCAAACTTAAACCCCCAGAATTATTTCTTATAGGGCTATCTGAAGTCATTAGTTAACGTTACTCTAGTGGAGAATTTGCACGAATTGCGAAATCGTATAATTGCTGGGTATAACCAAAATTAGAAACTACCCTGGTGTGCTTGAAAAAGTTCGGCACTCAATGTCGAGAAGATTGAATGCTTGCATCCAGGCTGGAGGAAGTCATTTCGAACATTTATTGTAGATTGGGCAACTTTACATGTACTTTTTGATCATAAAATATTGTTACTGTCGCAAATTTTGTTCACGCTGTAATTTCGAAACAAAGGGTTTTTCAGAAATCATCATAAGAGAAAATACTCTTATAATAGGCCAAGCAATAACCCCTTGATTTTTTGCCGCATATTTACCTAACACCTTGTATAGTGCCATTAGAAATTATCAAGAACAATGAGTGAAAGTGGTTTTGTCAAAGCTTTGTCTTATATAATGTCTTGCCCGATCTTAAAAAATCTTGCCCGAAAGAGGGCTTTAGAGCCCTAAAAGATTAAGCTAAAAATACTCTCTATTCCCCGTTGCATAATTCTTTGGTTTATGAGAAGCAAATGTTAACCGAAAGGACGTTACGGCCAAAGCAACAAATTTCTGTGTAAGGAAATAACATAGATTATGCATAATCTGTTTATTTCGAATTAAAATCGCACTCTGTTCAAATTAACTCGTATTTATTAGTCATTGGTAAGTCCATAAACCTGCTGACAAATTGCCTTTGCTATGTTATATTTTCCGTTAGGTTGACTACTATATTTCACCCTCACGTATATTCATAATGTGTGGGTACGCATGATTCATGCCGAAATGGAAAAACTGCTAGAAAGAAAGCCAATTTAGAAAAGGCTATATAAACCATCCACTTTTTATAATAAGAATAACAATAATTATTTCTTAGCTCTACAGTGTTGTTTTTGACATTATTCTTAAGCTTTTATTACTACTGTAGCGAATATAAAATTATAGGTAATCGTTGTAATTTATAATAAAAAATGAGAACGAATAAAACTTGAAATATTAATGTTTCATTTATATTGGGAAAAATGTGTCTAAATAAGTGTCTGTATTATATTTTAATATTATTTAATCCTTTTTACAGCATGTATTGAATATATACAAAAGCCTTTAAGCCTTTGCAGAAAAAAAACAGCCTGTTCCTTATAAAACTCCATGGGAATAAAGCGCGATACTGACAACATCCGCAGATGATTTTTATGTCACTAATAATCCACATTTACGCGAAAGGGTTAGCAACCCTTTCAACCTGCGGAGTGGTTTTCAACCGTACGGATATAATATTAACTAATCGGAATTTCTGTGGCCAAATGTAAATTACCGAAGTTTTGATTCCGGCTCGCTCATAATCTCTCCTTTCCTCCCTCTGTACTCAAACCATAATAATAATATAATGAGATCGTATATTCGATTAACCCTTTCGCTTTGTTTCTCCCCCGCAGGTTCTAAGAGTATGGTGGCTGCGAGACGGACAAAGACTACTTAGCAATGCCACAGCTGGAATTATAGTCAGCAATCAAACACTTGTTCTCCAGGTAAAACTACATCTAAAATTACAATTTACATTTATATTGAGTTTAAGCTCAACATTGTAAAGGTTCGGATTATCAAGTTTTCGAGCTTATTTTATGAAAACTACTTTGGCAACTTTAAGAGAAGCTAAATTAGATAAAGAGACTAGGCTAAACAAACAAGGCTGGAAAGATAATACTAGACAGACAAAGCAAAACAGACAAGACTAGACGGACAAGACTAGGCACAAAAGACTAGACAGACAAGACTACATTAGACAGTCAGGACTAGACAGGCAAGACTACACAGACAAGACTAGACAGATAAGACTAGACAGACGAAACTAAACAGCAAATACTAGAAAAACAAGACTAGACGGACAAGACTAGACAGTAAAAGACTAGACAGACAAGACTAGACAGCAAAGAGTAGACAGACAAGACTAGACGGACGAGAATTTTTTTTACTAATTTATTTATCTATTCTCTCTATCTCCCTATCTCTCTCTTTCTCTCTCTCTCTGACTATATATATATATATATATATATATATATATATATATATATATATATATATATATATATATATATATATATATATATATATATATAAATATATATATATATATATATATATATATATATATATATATATATATAAATATATATATATATATATATATATATATATATTTACACATTATAAAATAAAAAAAACAAAAAAAAAACCTTATCTCCACCGATCATTCCGGAACCGCGCTTAGCATATCTTCAGAATGATGGTTGTAAATTTACTTAGGTTTTTTTTTGCTCGTGGTTTGGCTTGATTGCACTATCCGTTTGTTTCTGTGATGTTTCAGCTTCTTGTCATCTTCTTTGGAAGACATAATGTTTTTGTTTGTTTTTGGCCTTTGTCCGACGCCCGCAATCTTCTTTGCCAGTCCTCTAGCAGGTTTTTTCTAGCTGCTTTTCCTGCTTGCCTGTCACTACCATTCGCGTATAATTCAGCTCTCTCTTTTACTAAGAGGTCTATGGGAGGTATGCCCTCGATTACCAGGGCGACTTCTCGCGATATAGTTGTATATGCGCTACAGACCCTAATAGCGACCTTTGTATTGCTGCTAGCTTCTTAACATTTCTTTCCACATCCATGCTTTTAGCCCACGTTGGGGCGGCGTAGAGCATAGTGGATTGTATGACCATACTAAGGAGTCCGCGTTTGTGGCTTCTTGGGTCACCTACATAGGACATAATTTTGCCCAGCGCTGCGGCTACCTTAATACCCTTGGCTGCTGCCTTTGTGATGTGCAGGACGAAGGAATGTCTTTTATCCACTACTACTCCAAGGTATGTGATTTTATCCTTTGGGACTATGCGGGTCTCTTGTATTTGGAAATTTATTGGCTTTAATCTCCTAAGCCCCGGTGCAAGCGTTAGGTTATTGGTTGTCATCCACTCTATTGCTAGTTGTATTGCGCGTTTTGCCCTTTGCATTATAGCAGTTCCCGTTCTAGCTGAGACTATGAGCGCCAGGTCGTCGGCAAAGTCAATAAGTGTTCGCCATCTGGGAGTCTGAGTCTTAGGACACCGTTATATAGGATGTTCCACAGAGTTGGGCCCAAAACTGAACCCTGAGGGACATCATTACTTAGCTCCCTCACCACTGTACTTCTATCTGTTTCTAGTAATAGGGTTCTGTCACCGAGGTAGCTCTTCAGAATGTGTAGTATGTAAGGAGCCACGCCTCTTCTTGTCATTTCATGCATTATATTCTTTGAGAGCCTTGTCTTGCCTCCTCTGCGAGTTTTATCTGCCCTCTCTGAAGCCGTATTGTCTCTCAGACAGCCCGGGTCCAGTTTCAAGTTCCCTTTTTAATCTGCCCAGTAGCAGTTGTTCTAAAACATTTCCCGGTGTGTCTAGGATACACAACGGCCTATATGAAGTTGGTTCGCCCATTGATTTATTGCCCTTGCGTAACAGGACTAGCCTCGCTCTTTTCCATTTCCTTGGAAAATTTCCAGAAATTAGTTCTGAGTTCATTGTCTCCAATACAAATAGTGGGTGGTGGCGAGCTACAAATTTTGTTAGCTCGGGTGGTATAACATCTGGCCCTGCTGCTCTTCCGATGTGGATCCGCTTTTCTGCTAAGGCGAGCTCCTCCTCTGTAAATAATGGTATATCCTTTACCTCTGGCTACTCCCAGGTAAAGGTTTCGTGTTCTGGGAAAAGTGCATCCACCACTCGTTTGAGGTCTTCTATAGCACAGCATCTCATTAAGTTTATTTGGAATATACTAGCAATTTGTATGGCTCAATTTTGTTCCCGCCTTGTTTCCGACGCCGACTTATGGACGTAGTTATGTGCACATGCTCTCCTAGCTTCTTCTAGCGCTTTCCTGAACTTGGGACACGCTCCAGAATCTGCCCGATGCCCGGTCTGGTTGCAGATTGGGCAGTAAGGTTCTTTATCGCATTCCCTGGCGTTGTGCCCTTCCTGACCTCATCTTTGGCATAGTTTCTGTCGATCTGGTCCTTTGCAGTCTATTGAGTGGTGCCCTGTGTCCCAGCATCTGTGACATTGTAGAACAGCTCTATTTTTTCCTTCTCCTTTTTTAGTAGGTCCACGTATGATTTTCCCTCTTCCTTAATAAGTATTGCTTCGGAGTGTTGTGTTCGTTCGGTCTTATTTTGATGTGATTTAGGTCTTGCCCTTGCGTCTACTTCTATCCACGGATTCTGGTCGCTGTTCTGTTGTGGTCGAGGATCTGAAGGTTGCCTAGTTCCCTCCTTTGGGCAGTATTTTCTAACCTCTACGAAGCTAACCATATAACCTAACCTCTAACCTAACCTCTGTCGCAGCGAAGGTGAATTCTATGGCTTTTTGAAGATTGGCCAGTTTTGTGCTACTGGCCTTATAAAGGCCACTTTATCTCTATTGTTTTTCTTTAGCAACTCGCATATCTGTTTCCAGATTGGACCTTAGTTGGAATATATATATATATATATATATATATATATATATATATATATATATATATATATATATATATTTATATATATATATATATATATATATATATATATTTATATATGTATATATATATATATATATATATATATATATATATATATATATATATGTATATATATATATATATCTGTCGCAGCTTTTGATGTCCCCGTTTGTGTCTGGAGACGCTATGGTGTGTTTTATGTAGGTTGCTTTGCCCGCTGTTTGATCTTGATGCGCTGCATTGCGAGCTCGACCATATGCCTCATTTAGGGCCTTTGGTACGCCTTGATCTGGATTCATTTTCTCGTCTACACACCAGGCGATATCCCAGTCTGTAGAAGTATTCAGTGCGTTACCATGTCCTTCTTTGGCCTTAAAGTACGCTTGTTTCGGCCAATCCTTGACTGCGATGTCTTGGGATTCCTTATAGATATTCTTATTTTCAATTTGTTCGCGTAGCTTAAGTAGGTTTTCCTCTTCTTCGTCACTGGTGGTTTGGGTACTGGCATTACAGCATTTAGTCCTTCGTGTTTCCTCTCTATTGCTATCCATTTTGGTTTCGCCTTCAATTAGTGTTTGTGTTGCAACATTCAACCCCATATTCCGCTTGGTTGGCTCTGTGTCGGTTTGAACATCCTGATCATAGGTTGGGGTTTCAATCTTCTCCCATCTATGTGCATCCAGCCACTCCTTCACCGACTTCCTGTTCATTGTATCTGTGTTGCGTTTCATTCTCATTGTGATGTCTTATTTCTCTTTTTACATTTTGGTTATCCGCTATTATTTTTTCAAGGATTTTAACTTGATTTGAACTAGCTTCTATTGCGTCTGTTAGACAAAACACTATTGGACTTTCGGTCTTTTTGAGGGTATCTGGTCCTGTTTTCGTGGATGAGGTATTTAGGAGTTTCCTCTTTTGAAACTCTCCTCCAAGCGAGGTGCACCGTTTGTGTTCGCTGCCGAGGTGCAGCCGGCTATGCACGGCTAGATTTGGATAGTCTTCGCACACAATTGTCTCTGTTGTTATGTTGCACCCCGCGCTTCTGGTGATCGAGCTTCTGCGATTTAGTTTTTTTCTTTGGATCGAGTCGGAGCCCCCATCGGAGTCAGCGTCCTCGTCTTTTCCAGCCAACATGGTGGTTTAAAAGTATGCCATAATGACAAAAGTTCGCACTGTGTATGTTTATTTGTATTAATTAAATATTAATATTATAGTATGGAAGTTTATTTAAACTATATACTATATGCGGTATATTGGGGAAAGAAAGAAAAAAAAGGGATAAAACAGAAAGGAAAACTAAATCTATATACAATAACGATGATGAGTCTTTTTTCTCGGGAGGGATTAGCAGTTTTTCGTTCACTTGTACGTTTATCTTATCTGGAGACAGACAAGACTAGACAGACAAGACTAGACAGACAAGACTAGACAGACAAGACTAGACAGACAAGACTAGACAGACAAGACTAGACAGACAAGACTAGACAGACAAGACTAGACAGACAAGACTAGACAGACAAGACTAGACAGACAAGACTAGACAGACAAGACTAGACAGACAAGACTAGACAGACAAGACTAGACAGACAAGACTAGACAGACAAGACTAGACAGACAAGACTAGACAGACAAGACTAGACAGACAAGACTAGACAGACAAGACTAGACAGACAAGACTAGACAGACAAGACTAGACAGACAAGACTAGACAGACAAGACTAGACAGACAAGACTAGACAGACAAGACTAGACAGACAAGACTAGACAGACAAGACTAGACAGACAAGACTAGACAGACAAGACTAGACAGACAAGACTAGACAGACAAGACTAGACAGACAAGACTAGACAGACAAGACTAGACAGACAAGACTAGACAGACAAGACTAGACAGACAAGACTAGACAGACAAGACTAGACAGACAAGACTAGACAGACAAGACTAGACAGACAAGACTAGACAGACAAGACTAGACAGACAAGACTAGACAGACAAGACTAGACAGACAAGACTAGACAGACAAGACTAGACAGACAAGACTAGACAGACAAGACTAGACAGACAAGACTAGACAGACAAGACTAGACAGACAAGACTAGACAGACAAGACTAGACAGACAAGACTAGACAGACAAGACTAGACAGACAAGACTAGACAGACAAGACTAGACAGACAAGACTAGACAGACAAGACTAGACAGACAAGACTAGACAGACAAGACTAGACAGACAAGACTAGACAGACAAGACTAGACAGACAAGACTAGACAGACAAGACTAGACAGACAAGACTAGACAGACAAGACTAGACAGACAAGACTAGACAGACAAGACTAGACAGACAAGACTAGACAGACAAGACTAGATAGACAAGACTAGACAGACAAGACTAGACAGACAAGACTAGACAGACAAGACTAGACAGACAAGACTAGACAGACAAGACTAGACAGACAAGACTAGACAGACAAGACTAGACAGACAAGACTAGACAGACAAGACTAGACAGACAAGACTAGACAGACAAGACTAGACAGACTAGACAGACTAGACAGACTAGACAGACTAGACAGACTAGACAGACTAGACAGACTAGACAGACTAGACAGACTAGACAGACTAGACAGACTAGACAGACTAGACAGACTAGACAGACTAGACAGACTAGACAGACTAGACAGACTAGACAGACTAGACAGACTAGACAGACTAGACAGACTAGACAGACTAGACAGACTAGACAGACTAGACAGACTAGACAGACTAGACAGACTAGACAGACTAGACAGACTAGACAGACTAGACAGACTAGACAGACTAGACAGACTAGACAGACTAGACAGACTAGACAGACTAGACAGACAAGACTAGACAGACAAGACTAGACAGACAAGACTAGACAGACAAGACTAGACAGACAAGACTAGACAGACAAGACTAGACAGACAAGACTAGACAGACAAGACTAGACAGACAAGACTAGACAGACAAGACTAGACAGACAAGACTAGACAGACAAGACTAGACAGACAAGACTAGACAGACAAGACTAGACAGACAAGACTAGACAGACAAGACTAGACAGACAAGACTAGACAGACAAGACTAGACAGACAAGACTAGACAGACAAGACTAGACAGACAAGACTAGACAGACAAGACTAGACAGACAAGACTAGACAGACAAGACTAGACAGACAAGACTAGACAGACAAGACTAGACAGACAAGACTAGACAGACAAGACTAGACAGACAAGACTAGACAGACAAGACTAGACAGACAAGACTAGACAGACAAGACTAGACAGACAAGACTAGACAGACAAGACTAGACAGACAAGACTAGACAGACAAGACTAGACAGACAAGACTAGACAGACAAGACTAGACAGACAAGACTAGACAGACAAGACTAGACAGACAAGACTAGACAGACAAGACTAGACAGACAAGACTAGACAGACAAGACTAGACAGACAAGACTAGACAGACAAGACTAGACAGACAAGACTAGACAGACAAGACTAGACAGACAAGACTAGACAGACAAGACTAGACAGACAAGACTAGACAGACAAGACTAGACAGACAAGACTAGACAGACAAGACTAGACAGACAAGACTAGACAGACAAGACTAGACAGACAAGACTAGACAGACAAGACTAGACAGACAAGACTAGACAGACAAGACTAGACAGACAAGACTAGACAGACAAGACTAGACAGACAAGACTAGACAGACAAGACTAGACAGACAAGACTAGACAGACAAGACTAGACAGACAAGACTAGACAGACAAGACTAGACAGACAAGACTAGACAGACAAGACTAGACAGACAAGACTAGACAGACAAGACTAGACAGACAAGACTAGACAGACAAGACTAGACAGACAAGACTAGACAGACAAGACTAGACAGACAAGACTAGACAGACAAGACTAGACAGACAAGACTAGACAGACAAGACTAGACAGACAAGACTAGACAGACAAGACTAGACAGACAAGACTAGACAGACAAGACTAGACAGACAAGACTAGACAGACAAGACTAGACAGACAAGACTAGACAGACAAGACTAGACAGACAAGACTAGACAGACAAGACTAGACAGACAAGACTAGACAGACAAGACTAGACAGACAAGACTAGACAGACAAGACTAGACAGACAAGACTAGACAGACAAGACTAGACAGACAAGACTAGACAGACAAGACTAGACAGACAAGACTAGACAGACAAGACTAGACAGACAAGACTAGACAGACAAGACTAGACAGACAAGACTAGACAGACAAGGACTAGACAGACAAGACTAGACAGACAAGACTAGACAGACAAGACTAGACAGACAAGACTAGACAGACAAGACTAGACAGACAAGACTAGACAGACAAGACTAGACAGACAAGACTAGACAGACAAGACTAGACAGACAAGACTAGACAGACAAGACTAGACAGACAAGACTAGACAGACAAGACTAGACAGACAAGACTAGACAGACAAGACTAGACAGACAAGACTAGACAGACAAGACTAGACAGACAAGACTAGACAGACAAGACTAGACAGACAAGACTAGACAGACAAGACTAGACAGATAAGACTAGACAGACAAGACTAGACAGACAAGACTAGACAGACAAGACTAGACAGACAAGACTAGACAGACAAGACTAGACAGACAAGACTAGACAGACAAGACTAGACAGACAAGACTAGAGAGACAAAACTAGGCAGACAAGACTAGGCATGCAAGACTAGACAGACAAGACTAGACAGACAAGACTAGACAGACAAGACTAGACAGACAAGACTAGACAGACAAGACTAGACAGACAAGACTAGACAGACAAGACTAGACAGACAAGACTAGACAGACAAGACTAGACAGACAAGACTAGACAGACAAGACTAGACAGACAAGACTAGACAGACAAGACTAGACAGACAAGACTAGACAGACAAGACTAGACAGACAAGACTAGACAGACAAGACTAGACAGACAAGACTAGACAGACAAGACTAGACAGACAAGACTAGACAGACAAGACTAGACAGACAAGACTAGACAGACAAGACTAGACAGACAAGACTAGAGAGACAAGACTAGGCAGACAAGACTAGACAGACAATACTAGACAGACAAGACTAGACAGACAAGGCTAGACAGACAAGACTAGACAGACAAGACTAGACATACAAGACTAGACAGACAAGACTAGACAGACAAGACTAGACAGACTAGACAGACAAGACTAGACAGACAAGACTAGACATACAAGACTAGACAGACAAGACTAGACATACAAGACTAGACAGACAAGACTAGACAGACAAGACTAGACAGACAAGACTAGACAGACAAGACTAGACAGACAAGACTAGACAGACAAGACTAGACAGACCAGACTAGACAGACAAGACTAGACAGACAAGACTAGATAGACAAGACTAGACAGACAAGACTAGACAGACAAGACTAGACAGACAAGACTAGACAGACAAGACTTTTTTTTTTTTGTTTTTTTTTTGCACGTGCTGGAAGTGAAAATCTGCAAACAGACACCACCCGACCCGTGCCGAGTGGTAGTGTGGGGCTGCCCCCAAAAGGGGCGACCCACTAAAAAACCCCCACCATTCAGACCCGCCAGCCAAAACCGTAGAAAACGTGATGGAATCCAAAATTTGGCATAACTTCATCACGTTCCTCCCCCTTTCATATCCAAAGCATTCATCCGCATTCATTCGTTGTGCCGGGCGCGCCGTTAATCGCCGTGCCCCCCCTCACACCAGAGTTTACAATAAATTTGTGCGCCCCCTTCGCACTAAGGGGGGCCCGGCGATGGCACGCTCGGCTCGCGCGTAGCAACCCCTCGGCCCGCCTTACGCTCGTCCCTTTCATCCTTCTCCTTTCTCCTCATTATATATCCTGTCATTCCAGTCAGCACGCCCCATTCATACTCACTGCGGAGCATGATTCTCACCATAATCTCCTTGTTTACATTCTCTCCCACCTTGCATTCTGCGGCGCTCCTCATTCTCTCCCATCTCGTACACTCGAAGATGGTATGCTCCGCAGTGTCCTCAGTCGCTCCACAATACCTACAGTGCGCCTCAATCAGTTTCCCGATGCGCACCAGGTAAGACCCAAAGCAACCATGCCCCGTAAGCTCCTGGGTGAGGTGATAATTCACCTTCCCGTGCCCACGGTTGACCCATTCATCGATAGTCGGAATCAGTTGCCTGGTCCAGGCTCCCTTTTCCGACCCCTGCCATAACTCTTGCCATACACGCATTGTTTTTTCCCTTTCATTTCTAGGGTCATTACCTCCCCAGACTTTCACCCTTTCATGCGCCAGAAGGTCTAACGGGATAACTCCAGCAACGACCGCCACGGCGTCGCCAGAAACAGTCCTGTATGCGCTGCACACACGCAGCAGCATACACCTTTGCACTCTCATCAGTCTCGCTCTATAACATTCAATCCTGAACGCATTTATCCATGCCGGCACCCCATACAGGAGAATGAAGTGCACGACCGCATTCATAACCCTCCTCTTGGAGGCCAACGGTCCACCTATGTTGGGCATCAGCCGTCCAAGGGCTTTCACGCATGCTGTAGCCTTGCTCACCACCCGGGTGACCTGATCGGACACCCTGAGATTTCGCTGAAGCTCTACCCCAAGGTATCTTACAGATTCCCGAGCCGGTACGTCAACTGTCCCCATTCGCACGGTCAGTTCACGCAGCTTTCTTCTTCCAATTAGCAGGACCGCCTCGGTTTTGTGGGGAGCCAGAGCAAGCCCTTTTTACCCCATCCACCGATCAATCCTACTAATTGCCTCATTCATTATCGCTTTCAGACTTTCTTCCGTTCTTGCGACAGCGACCACCGCTAAGTCATCAGCGTACCCTACGAGTGTAACCCCGTCTGGCAGCCTCAATCTCAGAACCTCATCATAAAATATGTTCCACAGTATCGGCCCAAGAACCGAGCCCTGTGGAACACCCGCACTCATTTTGAAGATTTTACCTTCCACAGTCACTATCTCCCTATCATTCAAGTAGCTTCCCACCATCTTTCGAAGGTAGGGAGCTACCCCCTTCAGCTCCAAAGCCTCCATGATTCCGCCCCATGGGACCGAATTGAAAGCATTTTTCACGTCTAGGGTTACAAGCACGCAGTAGCTACGGGTACGCCATGGACCCGTATTTGCTAACCTTGCTCTCTCTATCACACGCATCATTGCGTTCACCGTAGTGCGGCCGCCTCTGAACCCATACTGTTCCTCTGAAAGACCCCCTGCCCTCTCGAGATCCTCATTTATCCTAGCTCCGATCATACTCTCAAACATCTTCGCTATCCCATTCAGTAGGCAGATTGGCTTGTAATTGGCTTCCTCTCCTTCCTTTCGCTCTTTTTCAATCATCACCAGTCTCGCTCTCTTCCACTCTTTGGGGAAACTGCCATTCATCAACAATTCATTCATCATGCTCAAGCACATGTCCTCGCACACATGCCCAAACACCTTGCACGCTTCGGGTGGAACACCATCAGGACCCGGCGCTTTTCCCTCCTTCATCCGGCCAACTGCACACTGCAGTTCGGCCGAAGTAAAAAGGGGCGCCGATCTCCATCCCACAGGTTCAAGCCAGTTCATTCGCTCATGTACTGGGAACAGCTTCTTGACTTCCGTCATTAGGCTATCCCCCCGGAGAGTATTAACCCTTTGCGCAATTTTCCTGGTGACGATCTTATGGCCGTCACCCCAGATGTTATTATTCACCTCTTCGCAGAGCACTCTCCAAGCTTCTTGCTTGGAGTTCGCGATGGCTCTGCGAAGTTCCCTGCGCGCCAAGTTATACCTCCTTCTGCACTCCTCACGCACTTCTTCATTTGCTCGCCTATTACTCCTTACCATGCATCTCCTTTCACGCAAACAGGTTTTACGCTTCTCAGCTACCTGCTCATTCCACCAGTAAACTGGCTTCCTGCCTCTGACGCCCCTCCGTTTTCTCCGAAACACCGCATCACAGGCCTCGTGAAGAACTGCTTCGCAGGAGCTTCGCAATCCATTTTCGAGGCCTGTCCTTTCAGCCAGCTCTTTCATGACGTCTCCCAATCTTTCTAGTAGACTCTTGTCCACTCTCCATCCATTCGTTTCAATTGCAACCGGTCCCTCAGAAACAACCTCTCGTACGTCGAAGAGAATATCCTGGTGATCACTCAGATTCTCTCCCTCTCTGACACGCCACTCTTTCACTCTGCCTGCAATCCGTGAGGTGCTAAAAGTGATGTCTATGAAAGACATACTTTCGCCCCGCACGAAGGTTGGCACATTCCCACGGTTGTGAACCACTAGGTCCTCCTCTGCCAGCCACTCTTCCATCATTCTCCCTCTCTCATCCTCTCTAGGGGATCCCCACCAAGCGGACTTGGCGTTGAAATCCCCCCCGACAACAATCTCTTTGGACCAGCTTTTCATACTGGTCCTTAGCTCATCCATAAAAGCTACAAACTGCTCTAACGTTATGTTAGGCGAGATGTAGCACCCATACAGGACCCAGTTTTCCCATTCAACCCACACATATCCATTTCCACATCCACACTTAACCATAGGATTTTCCGATTGGAAAATCCTCATAGCAACATTCTTACACTGGTCCACGTGCCAGCCCCCGTTACCAATAGTCCGAAGATTTGGTTCGGAGACAATGGCCACATCCACTCTCACGTCATGCACCGTCTTCCATACCAGCTCCATTGCAGCCGCACTCCTATTTGAGTTCGTCTGCAATACTAGCATATAATGTTTCTTTGGGACCCCCCTTTCATCCCTTCCCTGCACAGTTTCCTGTACGCAGGGCAGTCCATGGAGTCCGCCCTATGCCCACTCACTCCGCACACGAAACACTTAGCCTCTTTGGCTGTGCACTCGTGTGCTTTGTGCCCACTTTCATCACATCGCAAACACGCATTCTTTCGCTCTGTTCCCTTGCATGCTGCCGCCAGGTGCCCAAAGCCAAGGCATCGGTAGCACCTGATCGGCTTCTTGTCTTCGGTCACTCGGCACATGATCCATCCAACTTTTATTCTGCCTTTCTCCAGTATGGTTTGTGCCGCTCTTACTGGAAGAGTGACAACTGCCATACTGGCCCCTCCGCGCACTGTGCGGAGAGACTTTACCACACACTCCTTACATTCAGCGGCCTTCTGAATGGCTCCTTTCACCTCATCGGTGGTGGTAGCCTCATCCATGCCCCTAACAAGGACACTTCTGAGCCCCACCTCCGTCCTGACATCCCTCACAGCCTCAGTCACTAGGGCCATTCGCTCTGCCAGTCGCTTCTTTTCCCCATCATCATTCACTCTGACGATGAGGTCTCCAGCGTGAGTTTTCCTCATCGCCCTTACATTTATGTCATCCATATCAACTTCCTTCTTAAGGAGATTCACCATATGGGCGTAAGAAACACCCTCTGCCCTCCTCACCAGTAAGGTTTCTGCCTTTCTGGTGCCTCCGGCCCCTTCCACTCTGGGCTTTTGGCCCTCCGCATTCATCCAGCACAGGGTTATCTCAACTCCTGTGCCACGCCACACGCATTCAGCCATCTTTCGTACCAGCCACATATTAAGGTTACCAGCCACACCGATAGCGAACCTCTTTCTCTCAGTCTTCTCACAAAGACCTTTCATTCTTAATAAGGTCTCGAACGCCTTTTCTTCGGCGCCCTCGACCTTATTATCATCCAGACGGGCGATGAAGTGGTACTTCCTCTCGGAGTCCAACGACTCATCGCCTCCCATGCATACAACATTCTCGCTCTTGATGTAGGCCACGGAACCTACATTCAAGCCTTCAGCCACCCGCTTGGCCTGGGGGAGCTGGTCGAGCATCCCCCAGCCCAGTTGTCCACAGTTATCCCCTTTCTCTCCTGCAACCAACAGGAGTACATCCTCGTCCCTGACCAGAGGAGAGCCCTTAGCCATTTTCACCACAGTGAAGGCGTCCTCGGACCACCTCTCCCTGGCCAGGGACATGTACTCCTGCACATTCATGCCCGGCTTCAGCGCACTGGCGATACTACATTCAGCCTCCGTTTGGGTGCTGACTTCCTTGCATGCCACACTTACTGTTTGGACTTCGGTGTCGTATAACACCTTTTCAACGGGCAGGAAACGGTGCTCTTCCAGCCAAGTGGTCACGGAGTTGCGGAAAAAGACATTAGTTGTCTTTTTAACTCGTGCTGCCGCGTCTTTAACTTCCTTCTTAGTGCTACTGCCTCCAGCAATAGCCCTTTCCAGGTCCTCAACTTGTCTGGTAAGTGCTCCAATCGCTTCCACGATTGTAAAAGCGATCGAGCACTCCGTCTTCTTGTACGCGCCCACATCGTCCGTTGATCGGTCTGCCACTTTCCGTTTTTTATTGGTTTCCCCAATAGATTGGCTTCTCGCCCGACTGTCCATGTCCCCTACACCCCTACATACTTTTTGTTTTCTGAAAAAATCCATAGTGAATCCTCCACAAAACCAAAAATAAATTCAAAAAATTCTCCCCTCCTGGGGATGGATGAAAAAATTTGCCGCAGATAAAGTGCTACAGTAAATGCAAAAACGTCTGCGGCGTTGAATTATCCTTATCTCCGTATACACGAGATAAGGAGCGAAAAGAAAAATAGTAAGAATTTTATGAATATAAAAAACTCACGCCACGTGCTGTGTCTGAAAACTATTTAGCTTACAATTAATGAAAACTAAAAAACGCCGTTATTAAAGCAAAAGTAAATCTCTACATTGAGAAAGAAACAAACCAAAATGCACTAACCTGTATTGCAATTAAATAACTTATAAATACAAACTTATAAACCAACTTATTAATCACAAACATGTGGAGCACTCGGCTGCACGTCTACTCGCTTCCGCGTCTCGTACGCGTCTGGAGACAGACAGACAGACAAGACTAGACAGACAAGACTAGACAGACAAGACTAGACAGACAAGACTAGACAGACAAGACTAGACAGACAAGACTAGACAGACAAGACTAGACAGACAAGACTAGACAGACAAGACTAGACAGACAAGACTAGACAGACAAGACTAGACAGACAAGACTAGACAGACAAGACTAGACAGACAAGACTAGACAGACAAGACTAGACAGACAAGACTAGACAGACAAGACTAGACAGACAAGACTAGACAGACAAGACTAGACAGACAAGACTAGACAGACAAGACTAGACAGACAAGACTAGACAGACAAGACTAGACAGACAAGACTAGACAGACAAGACTAGACAGACAAGACTAGACAGACAAGACTAGACAGACAAGACTAGACAGACAAGACTAGACAGACAAGACTAGACAGACAAGACTAGACAGACAAGACTAGACAGACAAGACTAGACAGACAAGACTAGACAGACAAGACTAGACAGACAAGACTAGACAGACAAGACTAGACAGACAAGACTAGACAGACAAGACTAGACAGACAAGACTAGACAGACAAGACTAGACAGACAAGACTAGACAGACAAGACTAGACAGACAAGACTAGACAGACAAGACTAGACAGACAAGACTAGACAGACAAGACTAGACAGACAAGACTAGACAGACAAGACTAGACAGACAAGACTAGACAGACAAGACTAGACAGACAAGACTAGACAGACAAGACTAGACAGACAAGACTAGACAGACAAGACTAGACAGACAAGACTAGACAGACAAGACTAGACAGACAAGACTAGACAGACAAGACTAGACAGACAAGACTAGACAGACAAGACTAGACAGACAAGACTAGACAGACAAGACTAGACAGACAAGACTAGACAGACAAGACTAGACAGACAAGACTAGACAGACAAGACTAGACAGACAAGACTAGACAGACAAGACTAGACAGACAAGACTAGACAGACAAGACTAGACAGACAAGACTAGACAGACAAGACTAGACAGACAAGACTAGACAGACAAGACTAGACAGACAAGACTAGACAGACAAGACTAGACAGACAAGACTAGACAGACAAGACTAGACAGACAAGACTAGACAGACAAGACTAGACAGACAAGACTAGACAGACAAGACTAGACAGACAAGACTAGACAGACAAGACTAGACAGACAAGACTAGACAGACAAGACTAGACAGACAAGACTAGACAGACAAGACTAGACAGACAAGACTAGACAGACAAGACTAGACAGACAAGACTAGACAGACAAGACTAGACAGACAAGACTAGAGAGAGAAGACTAGGCAGACAAGACTAGGCATGCAAGACTAGACAGACAAGACTAGACAGACAAGACTAGACAGACAAGACTAGACAGACAAGACTAGACAGACAAGACTAGACAGACAAGACTAGACAGACAAGACTAGACAGACAAGACTAGACACACAAGACTAGACAGACAAGACTAGACAGACAAGACTAGACAGACAAGACTAGACAGACAAGACTAGACAGACAAGACTAGACAGACAAGACTAGACAGACAAGACTAGACAGACAAGACTAGACAGACAAGACTAGACAGACAAGACTAGACAGACAAGACTAGACAGACAAGACTAGACAGACAAGACTAGACAGACAAGACTAGACAGACAAGACTAGACACACAAGACTAGACAGACAAGACTTTTTCTTTGTTTTTTTTTGCACTTGCTAGAGGTGAAAATCTGCAAACAGACATCACCCGACCCGTGCCGAGTGGTAGTGTGGGGCTGCCCCCCAAAAGGGGCGACCCACTAAAAAAACCACCATTTAGACCCCCCCCCCCCCCCCCCAAGCCAAAACCGGAGAGAACGTAATGGAGTCCAAAATTTGGCATACCTTCATCACGTTCCTCCTCCTTTCATATCCAAAGCATTCATCCGCATTCATTCGTTGTGCCGGGCGCGACGTTAATCGCCGTGACCTCCCCACCCCCCCTTACATCAGAGTTTACAATAAATTTGTGCGTCCCCTTCGCACTAAAGGGGCCCAGTGTTGGCACGCTCGGCTTGCGCAACCCCTCGTCCCCCCTTGCGCTCGTCCCTTTCAACCTTCTCCTTTCTCCTCATTATATATCCTATCATTCCAGTCAGCACGCCCCATTCACACTCACTTCGGAACATGATTGTCACCATACTCTCCTTGTTAACATTCTCTCCCACCTTGCATTCTGCGGCGCTCCTCATTCTCTCCCATCTCGTACACTCAAAGATGGTATGCTCCGCAGTATCCTCAGTCGCTCCACAATACCTACAGTGCGCCTCAAGCAGTTTCCCGATGCGCACCAGGTAAGACCCATAGCATCCATGCCCCGTAAGCGCCTGGGTGAGGTGATAATTCTCCTCCCCGTGCCCACGGTTGACCCATTCATCGATAGTCGGAATCAGTTGCCTGGTCCAGGCTCCCTTTTCCGACCCCTGCCATAACTCTTGCCATACACGCATTGTTTTTTCCCTTTAATTTCTAGGGTCATTACCTCCCCAGACTCTCACCCTTTCATGCGCCAGAAGGTCTAACGGTATAACTCTAGGAACGACCGCCACGGCGTCGCCAGAAACTACTATCCGCCAGAAACACTATCTCCCTATCATTCAAGTAGCTCCACACCATCTTTCGAAAGTAGGGAGCTATCCCCTTTAGTTCCAAAGCCCCCATGATTCCGCCCCATGGGATTGAATTGAAAGCATTTTTCACGTCCAGGGTTACAAGCACGCAGTAGCTACGGATACGCCATGGACCTGTATTTGCTAACCTTGCTCTCTCTATCACACGCATCATTGCGTTCACCGTAGTGCGGCCGCCTCTGAACCCACACTGTTCTTCTGAAAGACCACCTGCCCTCTCGAGATCCTCATTTATCCTAGCTCCGATCATACTCTCAAACATCTTCGCTATCCCATTCAGTAGGCATATTGGCCTGTAATTGGCTTCCTCTCCTTCCTTTCGCTATTTTTCAATCATCACCAGTCTCTTCCACTCTTTGGGGAAACTGCCACTCATCAACAATTCATTCATCATGCTCAAGCACATGTCCTCGCATACATGCCCAAACACCTTGCACGCTTTGGGTGGAACACCATCAGGACTTGGCGCCTTTCCCTCCTTCATCCGGCCAACTGCAGCTCGGCCGGAGTGAAAAGGGGCGCCGATCTCCATCCCACGGGTTCCAGCCAGTTCATTTGCTCATTCGAAATTCCCTGCGCGCCAGGTTACACCTCCTTCTGCACTCCTCACGCACTTCCTCATTTGCTCGCCTATTACTCTTCACCATGCATCTCCTTTCACGCAAACAGGTTTTACACTTTTCAGATACCTGCTCATTCCACCAGAAACCTGGCTTCCTGCCTCTGACGCCCCTCCATTTTCTCCGAAACACCGCATCACAGGCCCCGTGAATAACTGCTCCTCAGAAGCTCCGCAATCTATTTTAGGGGCCTGACCTTTCAGCCAGCTCTTTCATGACGTCTCCCAATGTTTCTAGTAGACTCTTGTCCACTCTCCATCCATTCGTTCCAATTGCAACCGGTCCCTCAGAAACATCCTCTCGTACGTCAGAGAGAATATCCTGGTGATCACTCAGATTCTCTCACTCTCTGACATGCCACTCTGCCTGTAATCTGTGACGTGCTAAAAGTGATGTCTATGAAAGACATACTTTCACCCCGCACGAAGATCCAAATTTGGCATAACCCACTGTTACACATTCCCACTGTTGTGAACCACCAGGTTCTCCTCTGCCAGCCACTCTTCCATAATTCTCCCTCTCTCATCCTCTCTAGGGGCTCCCCACCAAGCGGACGTGGCGTTCAAATCCTCCCCGACAACAATCTCTTTGGACCAGCTTTCCATACTGGTCCTTAGCTCATCCATAAAATCTACAAACTGCTCTAACGTTATGTTAGGCGAGATGTTTATACCGAATGCCAACCTAGCAATTTCCTCGATGTTATGTGGTTCGGTGAAAGTGGGCTCATTTTAAATAAAGAAAAGACAAAATCGACCTTTTTTCAAACTAAAAGATCTACCCGGATGAAATTATTATTGGTTATGAACCCATTAAAACGCAAGAGACAGTGAGAATTTTGGAACTACAAATCGACAATACTTTGGACTGGACAATACATATTAATAGAGTCGTGATTAAACTTAATACTGCGGAATACGTTTTAAGAACCCTTAGCCGTTACGTGAACCCAGAAGTTATGAGTATGGTATACTTTGCAAACTTCCATGCTCATAAATGATTCGGAATATTTTTTTGGGGAAATGGCATCCACATCTATAAAGTATTTAGAGTGCAAAAACAGGCGGTGCGCATTCTAAAAATTAATTTTACCATTCAGGAAGTCTTGTATTTTAGTAATTATTTTTTAATTGACGTTACCTGATTCAATTTCAACGTTTTTCGTTGCTCTTCAATTTTACAAAATTCTTCTTTCAATGATGTAGTGCGGTCTTTTCTTGAATAGTTTTTGCCACGTGTTTTGCATTTTGCATAATTATTATCGATTGCTACAAAATACTGTCAAATCTCAGTGGTTTTCGGCTTCAACGCGTGATTTGTATAAGAATATCTAATACAAAGCTCAATAACAATTACGATCTAGCGAGCCCACAAGTTGATACATGTATTACGTAGCATAACCTACTCACTTTCCCGCTACACAAGCACAATTCCGACCATTTCATGCGCAAGCCTCAATCGTACGGCGACGTCTCAAAGCGTCGTTCTTTGCGCGTTGACGTAACGTAAACAAAACCTCCGTTATAACTTTTTCGCAAAAAAAAAAACGCTGTGGCGGAAGCGTACTCGGTGGATATATATATATATATATATATACTATATATATATATATATATATATATATATATATGTTTATATATATATATATATATATATATATATATATACATACCCTGGTTTAGGGTTGTTCCTGTCCTTTTGGTTGGATGTTATATTCTGTTTTTCTTTCAATTCCTTAGCATGGTTATGCGGTTGTGCTACGCACGTTATCCGAATTTTACTTTTTAGTAACTTTCATATCTTGTATATTATATATATATATATATATAATATTATAGATATATATATATATAATTATATATAGATATATATATATATATATATATATATATATATATATATATATATATATATATATATATATATATATATATATATATTCAGACCAAACCAAGATGGCGACGTGTGAGTTGAACAGAGAGTTCAGTCTGTGCATTAAATGTATAAAACCTATCAAAAATGAATCTGAAAAAATTCTAAAGTGCTACGGTAAATGCAATAAATTTCTGCATACACAGTGCAGTGCTTTTAAACCCTCGGAACTAAAGTTTATCGAAGGAAATCAACAAAATATAAAATGGGTATGTGACAGTTGTCAATATAGCGATGACAAAAATAATAACATGAATATAATGTATTCGAAAATTAGTAAACTGGAAAACACACTGCAAGATTGCGTTAATTTTATAAAGCAGATTGAAATACAATCAAACAAAATACCCTTATTGGAAAAAAAATAAGCAATATAATGGATCAACAATTTGAGATAAATCAACCATTGACGAGATCACGTGCTATTAAGAATAAAACAGATAATAAAAATGAAAAACAACGAGAGATTAGCAAATCTGAAAGGACACCTTCAAAAATAGAAGGAATCCACTTATCAAGCCAACAACAAAAAGTGAGCAGTGAAATCAGCCAAAAACAACTTAAAACAAATAAACAGGGTGATCCGCAAAATAAAAGTCCATTACAAAATAAATATATCGAAAACTATACAGAACAAGTCTTGTCAAACATTAAAAATGTACAAACTGAAACCGATGTAAATATAAATAATTCTACATGGATAAATGCAAAAAATAGAAGAACTAGGAAAAAAACAATTAGAGGCTCAAACACAAAGGAGGATCCGAAGATCGGAGCTGTAGAAAGCAGAAGATGGATTTTTGTTTCGCAGCTAAAACCCGAGATCACAGAAGATGACCTTACCGATTACCTCATTAACAGGGATTCGGCATCGCGGCATTCAAAGTTGCTGTAACTGAAGAAGATATAGAAAAAATATTTAATTCTATGCTATGGCCAAAACATGCTATTGTGCGTGAGTATGATTCCCAATGGGGAACAAATTTTCGAAAGAAACCTATCAACGGGCCCAGGACGAGGTAAGTTTTGAACTTGTTTCCGAAATTGAAGATGAATTCCATATTTTACATCAAAATATACAGGGCTTAAAATCAAAAATTGATGATTTAAATATTTATATAAAACAACAATATAAAGGAAACTCAATAAGCGCTAACTGTATAGCGCTAACCGAAAACTTTTTAAAAGAAGGTGAGGAGAAGTTTATAAATATTGATGGTTACAAACTAGTCTCATGTTACACAAGAACCAATCATATTAGGGGTCCAACCCAATCGGTTATTATCATTAATGTATATCGAGCACCAAATAGCAACATTCAAAATTTCTTCATAATTTTGGAAGACATATTACAGTCATGTAAATCAAAAAATAAAAAAAATATTCTATGTGGGGATTTCAACATTAATCTACTAGATGCCGACAACAACAATGTAATCGAGTTTAGAAATATATTAAAATCGTTCAATTTGATTCCTACAATTACAGAACCAACTCGCGTGACTGTAAATAGTGCCACTTTAATAGATAATATTTTTACCAACATTTCAGAATTCAATACCTCTATTATAAACTTATCAATATCTGATCATTATGCACAACAAATGTCTTTTTGCACACCAAATCCATATAAAGAACATAAAACTCAATTTACAGAATATCGAAAAACTAATAAAGAAAAGTTGGAACTCATAAAAGATGCTCTTATGCAAGCAGACATATGTAATAAGTTAATAAATATCACTGATGTTAACACAGCGTACACGATATTCTTCAACCTGTTCAGCTACACATTTAATTTATTCTGTGCAAAGAAAAAATATAAACAAAAGGATAAAAATAACAAAAAATCGTGGATTTCAGATGAAATAAAACAAAAGAGCAGAATCAAAAGAGAAATGTATGACAATGGAGTGGACAAGGACATCTACAGTGCATTTTGTTCAGACCTAAAAAAGTTGATTAAAGAAGAAAAAAAGGCATGCAATTCTAATTACATTTCTAATTCCACAAACAAAACTAAGGCAGTGTGGTCTGTTGTGAAGCAAGTTACGCAATCCAATGTGACCAAAACAAATTTTAAACTTAAGGATATTTCTGTAAATAACAATTGGAGTGATTCCGAAATTCTTAATAATTTAAATAATTTTTTTATAAATGTATGTGATTGATTTAAGTTCGACAACCAAAACTATCAAAATTATAAATTAAGATCCACACAAAACACACTTTTTCTTAGGCCGACTAATGATGCCGAAGTTATATAGGTCATATCGAATTTAAAAAACACAAAATCTGTAGTTCAAGATGATATCCCACTATCCATTATAATAGGAACCACTATAAGGATAAGGACCACTATCCATTATAATAAAGCTATGTTTTTTGACAGGAAATTTCCCCAGCGCACTGAAAGACGCCTTTATATTACCCATACATAAAAATGGTAATAAGACTGTAATT
Organism: Phosphuga atrata; assembly: GCA_944588485.1. Lineage (NCBI taxonomy): Eukaryota > Metazoa > Arthropoda > Insecta > Coleoptera > Silphidae > Phosphuga > Phosphuga atrata. The sequence continues at coordinate 53,145,466 of OX155892.1, forward strand.
GAAAATTATCGTCCTATCGCCCTACTTTCAAATATATCGAAAATATTCGAAAAAATCATTTATATTAGAATCACAACTTTCCAGGAACAAGAAAATCTATTAGCGACCGTACAAAACGGTTTCACGAAAGGTAGATCTACAACAAGGGCTATATTTCAGTTCGTTGAGGAAATTATCAACTCCTTGAATTCAGGTCAAAATATTGCTGGGATATTCTTGGACCTTTCCTAAGCATTCGATAGTATAGACCATTCAAAAATGCTTGTAAAGTTAGAGGAATATGGTTTTAGAGGGTCCAGTTACAGGCTCTTAAAATCATACCTCACAGATCGAAGACAATGTATTCTAGCACAGGATGAGTGCAATGGAGGTTTCAAGATGTCCCAGTACCAATATATAAAAAGAGAAGTCCCACAGGGAAGCACATTAGGTCCCTTACTTTTTTTATTATACATAAATGACCTTCCAGATAATATTATTTATAAAGTGGTAATGTTTGCTGACGATAACACACTGTCTATTAAAGGTAAAAATCTGGTGGATTTGCAGCAAGAAATAATTAATGGTATGTCTGTCATGAAGTCATATTATTCACAGAATAATCTTAAATTAAATGTCAACAAGACTAAAATTATAAAATTCTCTGCTCATAGAGAGGAAAATATTGAATTCATCTTCAATGAAGAGACACTTACTTCGTCCTCGGATACAAAGTTTTTGGGTGTTGTAATTGATAAAGGACTTAACTGGATGGCCCATGTTAACTATATATCTCCAAAAATTAGTAACTTCTGTTACGCATTGAGAATGCTATCTCAGTCGGTTGACGAATGTACTAGTTTAACTGCATATTATGCATACATTGATTCAGTTATTCGGTATAGAATAATTTTTTGGGGAAATTCGGTCGATGCTCATCGAATATTTTTACTTCAAAAAAGAAGTATTAGAAGTATGTTCAACATGAAAATGACAGACTCATGTAAACCAATATTCCTTGAGAAGAGAATACTTACGTTACCCTCCATCTATATTTTAAATAGTGCCAGTTAAGTAAAGGAGCATTATAAAATGTTTGAAAAACATGAATATACGCACGAATACAATACGCTCAAAAAATGTACTTTACGTCCTATAAAAACAAGTTCAACTTTAGTTCAAAAAAGTGTTGTTGGCGAACTAATAAAAATCTACAATAAACTTCCGAGTTGCATTAAAGACATAAAGTGTGTTAAAATATTTAAACTCACCTTAAAAACGTTTTTGACTAAAAAGGCATACTATTCATTAAATGAATATTATTTTGAAAATTTTAATTACATGTAATATTGCCTCTTGGTTTGTTACTTTTACATACACATTTTATACATTTTTTTTCTTTTATAACATATTTTATTTGTATATTTATATTGACACGTTCTACACCGCCAGGTATTATTGAATAAAGATAATAATAATAATAATAAATATATATATATATATATATATATATATATATATATATATATATATGTATATATATATATATATATATATATATAGTCGAACTTCCCTAAGTCAAATTACCATAGTTCACGAAAAAAAATTGGAGTTATAGAAAATTCGAGTTAGAGAAATACACAACTACAAAATGAATAAAATTCACTTTACACAATTTATTCAAAGTAAATATGTTTATATTTATAAACAAAAATGAAAAATACAAAATTAATATAATGTTATATAATTATAATTAATTAAAAATAATTATAAATATTATATTATTCTTTGAAAAGCGCAGTAATGTTTGATTGTTTTCCATTAATATATTGTCTATCTACAAAGTTCTCCAAAGTAGATAATGCGCGGTACACATCGTCTCGAACGGAGTTTCCCAAAGTGTGGTACCCGTACCACAAAGGATACGCGCATGGTTTGTAAGGGGCACAAAATGATGTTCCAACATTTTGCGTGTGTGCCAAAGTGGATATAAGAAGGAAAATAACAATATTTAAATTACATCAAAAATAGTGCATCAAACATTACTTTTTACAAAGTGTTTAAATCCTATGAATTAGAATCTTATGAATCCTATCCTATAAAGTCATGTTTAATTCCTTGGACTCGGATCAAAAAAACAGTGGTTTATTCACTAGTGAAATTAAAATTTTATTTCACTAGTGAAATAAAAGTATCCATAGCAACGCATCAAAATAACTCGTTTGTGGGCTCCGTAAACATGACACTAAATGTTGACTTCACTGATGTTCTTTTTTGATCAATCACAAAACTTATTATAGGTACATTTTCTTGTATGAATCTACCTATTTCTGCGGAAGTAATCTTTCCGCAATTGCGTTACCATCTAACAATAATTATTGGGATGTATCTATTTATGATTAATAAAACACCAATTGATTTAACACAACTTCTAAACAAAATTTTGACTTACGGATCAACAATTTTATCGTTGTCATGAGAACAATACAATAATAGGCTGATGACATGCTTCTCTTAAAAAAAACACAGAAAATGGATCTTTTCTTGAATTGTAACTTGTTAAATGAAAAGCAAAATTAAATAAAAGTTTGAATTCCACTCCTATATAATTAACTATATTACTTACATCTTTTAAAGCCCAATCTGGAGACTATATATTATTTAGAAATGACGTGTGCAGTTTTTATTAGTATATCTCAGAACTTTTCAAAGGGGTACGAAATGTTAAAAAATATTTGAAAGGGGTACACGTGGATAGAAAGTTTGGGAAACACTGGTCTAGAAGATTGTCTTTAAAATACAGATATTCGCTACACTTTTTAAATAATTACGCATTTCTTTGCTCCTGGATGGAATTGGCACTATTTCGTTGCTAAGTAAGACAACTTCATCTTCGCGTTTTGTAATCTTGTATAAAATATCTGCACCTGTTGGATAGTCCTATATAACCACATCTTCATCTACAGATAAATAATCATTACGAGACACTGTATTATCCACGTGATTGTATTATCGTATTATCTATATTGGCTTATATTCCACCGAAGCACTTTAAATGTTAATGTTTTATTAGGCAAACATTTAAATACAAGGCCGTCTCGTCTGCGTTAAAAATGTCTTTTTCATGATAAGATGGTAAAAGTTACAGTAAGATATTGTTGCAACACTCTTCACATCCATGTTCATTAACGTCTGCACTTTCAACACACATAACCTTTTGTATAATATTAGGATACCTTTTCTTAAACTTATCTAGCCAACCTACACTAGCGATGAAATCCAGACTGTGTGTCGCAGACTCTCAGCAAAATAAAGAGCCTTTTCTCTAATAAGTGGTCCATGTATTGACACATTTTTTCCCGTGCAATTTTAAACCTTTCTAAAGTAGCTGTCAAAGAAGCTGTTGTTTCAAAATCAATGTCTTCGTAGGTACACTTTTTACCATTTTCGGCTTTGTTCAGATTTTCTTTGCGGATCTGCAAATGAAATTGGTGATGACCAAGCTTCTACTGCCAACCGTGCACAAGCTTCCAAATTTTACCACCAATACAAAGTGTACATTCAAATCTTGCTGACATGCTGAAAAATATCAGTGGAGATGAAGGGGAAACAACAAATGACAGCATGGTTACTAATAGCGACCTTATGATATGAAAATTACTAATAAATGAATACAATAAAGATAAAAGACTCCAATTAAACAAGGATCCTTTAATGTGGTGGAGATATAACATTAAATATAAAATGTTTGCTCCCACCTACGCATCCGCCTCTGCTTCCGTTAAAAAGACCGCTGTACAACTCTAATTTATATTTTCCTCTGCTCTTGTATTTATATTTATATCTGTATTTTTTGTTTGCATATATATATATATACTATATACTAGTGCCGTTCGATACCGGCGATAAACTGCTAGGGCCCGTATATTAGTAGATGATGCGTTCCACAAGTATACAAAAGAGGTTGCCTAAGCTCTCGGAGACTACGACACCTTAAGAAGATATATTTGCAAAGATTACTTGCCGACATATTTCATTTAGATATTGAATATATCTTAAATATTGAAGTAAAATATTTTGATTTGATCTGATTTGACTAGATAGACAAAACTAGACAGAGAAGACTAGACAAACTGAATAGACTGGACAGACTGGACAAAATGGACAGACTAGCAGGCTGGACAGACTGGGCAAATAAGACTAGACAGACAAGACTAGGCAGACAATTCTCGACCGACAAAACTTTTATTTTGGGTACATTTCACACTTTGGATACGATCAATTTGATATTTAGACAGACAAGACTAGACATACAGGACTAGACAGGTAAGACTAGTCAGAGAAGATTAGACAGACAAGACTCGACATACAATTGTAGATAGACAAGGTTATACAAATAAGACTACACAAGCAATACCACACAGACAACACCAGAGAGACAAGAATGTACAGACTGAACAGAGTGGACAGACTTGACAGGCTAGACAGAGTGAACAGACTGGACATACTGGACAAACTAGAGTCTGTCTAGTTACACACCGGACAGAATGGACAAACTGAACAGAATGAACAGACTAGACAGACTGAACAGACTAGACAGACTGGACAGACTAGACAGACAAGAATATACAGAGTAGACAGACAGACTAGGCAGACAAGCCCAGACAGACAAGACTAGACGGATAAAACTAGTCAGACAAGACTAGTCAGACAATATTAGACGGGCAAGACTAGACAGACAGGATTAGACAGGCAAGACTGGACAGACAATACTAGACCGACAAGACATATATTTTGGATACATTTCAAACTGTAGAATTCATCAATTTCTTGTTTAGACAGACAAGACTAGACAGACAGGACTAGATAGGCAAGACTAGTCAGACAAGATTAGACAGACAAGTCTAGACAGAGACAAGGTCTAGAGACAAGGACAAGCTCAAATCAAAGTTAGAGAGACAAGACTAGACAGACAAGACTAGATAGAGATAACTAGACAGACAATACTAGACAGACAAGACTAGATATACAAGTCTAAACAGACAAAACTGGACAAACAAGGTTTTTTTTAAAAAAACGTGGTTCAGGGGAAGCTCTCAATAAATCCCCTATTGCCCTTTGTCTTTTGGAATGCACCACCCCGGTATCGCATATTTTGCATTCATTCTGGGTGGGCAGTCCGGACGGATAATGAAAACCGCCCTAAGGCTAGCAACACATGTACCGTGTGGATGTGACCGGAACCGGTCCGGCAACGGGTTGGACATTTTACACACATGCCGGATAGGTTTGTCCGGAACCGGCCCGGTGGCCCACGAGGTCGAGCTACAAGCAGTGTATTTAATTGACTTCAGTACAAAATAGATCGCGAAAGGGTTATTTGTATGTTGGTACTTTATTGGCAGTTACTTCGCAAGAAAAAAGCAAGGAAAACATTGTGGGCACCCAATGGATTTAGCAAGACCTCTTGTTGGGGCATTTTTTACATTGTTTAAGGAATTACAAGAACATGACGATAAATTCTTCAGTGATTTTCGAATGTCCATCCCTTCTTTCTATGAATTACATTACAAATTGAAGGACGTTCTTCAGCGTCAAGTAATTAAATAATACAAAATAAATAATATACAATTTTAAATAGAACTGCACTTGACAAGTGAAGACGGTAGACTGTCGTACCGGCATGTGTGCAAGCTTCAATACAGTTCCATAGCCCACCATAGCCGAGCCGGTACCCGGCAATCGGACGGCTAGTGGGGGCCGGCTAGTGACAACCCGACAAAATGAGTCGGCCAGGCGCCGGATGGACTCACTCGGGACGTCTGAACTCTTCCATGCTAGACTATACAACACCACCCCGGTGCCGGGCCGGCGCCGGACACATCCACACGGTACGTGTGTAGCGGGCCTAATTGTCCCCCCCCCCCTAGGATTAGCTGTTATTTTTTTTTTCTGTTAGAATGTGTTTTAAACCATACGTTTTATAAACACAATGCACGTACTTAGTACTACTACCTTAGTATTTAGAACTTATTGACGTAAGTTTCCTTGGCAAAATAAATATTATTAACATTTAAGGCGTCTTAAAATAACTCTAAATGGAAAGCTGAATGGAAATTTAATAGTCCCGTGAAAGGGTCAAAACATTCCAAATATTTAAATCAGCCTACAAAAAACGCACATTCTGAAAAACTCAATTAAACTGCCAAATATCTTCCCAAATAGCCGAGTTTGGGAAGATCTTTGGCTCTTGGCTGATAACTCCTTTTTCCGATTCATCGCCTATGTTTGTAGTTTGTTTGCAAAAAGTTCTATTGACTGCGCACTTTTGTTATAATTGTAATTGCACGGAATCCCACTGTCCAAGCAAACGCACCGTATTCCATTAATTCCAACTGCGTTTCACTATATTTATTTTTTATTCAATTTCGCTTGCTCATATTTAATTGCACAATTAATTTCGTTTCGAAAACGTGGGGTCAGTGCTTAAAAGCCGCAATAACAATTATAGCCAGGCGGCCACATACCTATTTTCATAATCGCTATAAGATTTTATGCGACTTGTTTAATAGGGGGCCAGACACACATCTAACTTTTATGTCTCAAGTTACTGATCCCGAAAAACAATGAAAATGAAGATTAATGCAAAAAATAGTTGTTTTCTTATCTACTGTTAATTCTTTCAAAATTCAAATAACGTGAGTGAAATAAGTATTGCTCCTAAATTATAAATGTATTATTGAAGTCTCTGCAAATTACTATAAAAGTATAATAAACTTTTATTTCATTTAATCCTTCTTATCTCATAAGTACAAAAAATTACTTTTTCAAGTTTAATCTTAATAATTTTCCCTGAATAATAAAGAAAAACTTGTAATGAGAAATGTCTCGTCCTTTATCTCTTCTCGTTCTCGAATATCTCTTTCGGTTTGAAAACTAAATATTCTATCATTCGTTGTAGAACAAAATACGGTGTGATTTATGATTTAAACTTCGAATTACAGGGAGTGAGCAGAACAAGTTCAGGTCGATACTGTTGCGAAGCTAGCAACACTGAAGGATCATCTAGAAGTCCTCCGTTTCATCTTCGGGTTAAATTTGAGCCTATTTGTGGTGAGGGTAACAGCCGCAAAGTGCTCGGAGCCGCAAAAGACGAACCCCTAACAGTCGAGTGCAAGGTTGGTAAAATTTTAGATCTGACAAGAATAATGTTTATAGCGAAATGATATACACAGAGGAAATGGAATGTACTTTGTTCTTACTGTCTTTTTCACATAAAAAGTAATTCTGAAATATGTAGCCACATCAAATTCATTTTTTTAATACACACATTGTATGTGCAAAATAACAATTTGCAATAAATGTGAAAGTAATTGACATTAATGAATGCATGTAGAGACTCGATATAAATTTGCATTTAGTATGTAGTTTATGTATATGCAATTGTGTAAGTCCTATTAGTAATTGATTAATGAAAGAGAGATTCGCAAAGTTGGGCTAAATATCTACTAAGGGTGGCTTAGTCAGTAAGTAGATTTAGAGACCATAGGAAGGATTTGTTGACCGGATGTGGACAGCACATGGCGAGTTTGGCAGCTATTAGGCTAACCCAGAGAAATAATTAAAGCGTTACTCGACTAAAGACCACAATAACCGACTTGTGTTTGCGTTCGCAGAATGTAACACACATCTAACATGCAATGAACTTAATTATGGCGGACTGCTAAGGACGAGCCTTTTAATAATGTTTCATTGGACAAATTGTATAAAACTTTCATCCCATAACATATTAAAGCCGAACCAAAGTTAGGCTTAAAGGCGCGTCTGCAATTTGAATAACTTACTATTTTGACTTACCTCTCATACCACAATTTTATTACAAAATTTATAAAATCAACATGTCTATTTTTTTACTGTCTGCAACGTTATTATTGCTTGTTCCAACTATACAATTAATATAATTTAATTATCGTTGCGCGCAAAGCGGCGTTTGCGTTACATTAAATTCAAATGAATGAAACTAGAATGTAATTTTAGTACATTATTTTTTTATATTATTTGTGTATCGCAAGCCCTTTTCATTTTATTATTTATTACACGGAATCTCGGTTAACTTTACTTCTCTATACCAAAAAGTAACACAAAGTGGATCTGTTCCTATGTAAGTTATTACTATTAATTTACAAAGTAATTGGTTTCCAGGTTATAAACAATCTAGTGGAAAATTTAACAGTAAATTTTACCCTTTCGTTTCTAAGCAAATTAATCTCATCTTCGAAAATAGAATAGAAGAGTAAATAATTCGGGCTGCAATGAAACTTTTCGGACTTAAAAAAAACTCCTGTAACAAAATCTTCAGTAACAAATTTCCCATTCAAGGAAGAAACCTGTTAAGACCACCAACAATGAACATTAAAGAATTGATTTCATTAGGAAAAGGGTAATTAATCCTTAGTAAAGTAAAAAGTTTTAATCAAACTCATATACAAATTAGTACAAATTTACAAATGTATTAGTTAGTTGTTAAGCAGTAGTAGAAATTTTAATAATTAATTAATCTTGAAACCATAAATATCACGAACAGGAGTAACCTTAATTAAATATCTGCTGAATAATTAAATTTTACTTCAATCAAACTTAACAGACAACTACTCCAAAATTCTCTTAAGGGTAATATAAATAGAGAACCAAGATTAAGAGTGAATCAAATTTAATTAAAACTAATTAAGTAGCCTAAACATCATTTTGCATTTGATTCTCATTAAAATTACATAAACATTTAAATATTGTATTTCCTCCTCAAAGAATTAATTAATTAATAAAAACGAAGAAAAATGTTGTGCTTTCATAATATGAAGTAATGTGAAAGGTACGGCAGAGAAACCTAATACGGAAAAAATAATTATTAAGCTGTTTAGTTTCTAGTACACATAATAAACGAGGAATCATAATAATCTACGAAAATTAAAACCACAAGATACTTTTCGTTAAAATTATATTTAAACGGATAATGAAATAAATTTTCTATTTTCTTAGGGCCAGCAAACATTACATTTTTGTCATGTGCAAGTTATTGACATTTACAAAAAAAAAAACTAAAGCAAGTAAAGCCTTTTCCAATTTTCCGAAATTTCGTCTTTACCAATGGAAAATTATTAAACTTCCGTGGAGATTCCAGTCAAATTCAAGACATATTTAGATTTATATATAGTTTTAATAATGTCCACGAATATTGAATGAAAACAGTGAATAAAAACAAAATAATTAGATTTTTTCTAATTTTAATCTAATTTCAATAAAATTTTAATATTTTCCAATTGGTTTTCTAAATGAAGTCCGTAGATAAATTTTGCATAAAACAACCTTTTTGTGTTCGAATTTGTGATTTTTGCAAAATATAATTATTATTTTAAGAAATATCTTTCTAAATTTCGAATATCTATTTTTTATTACATATATACAGTACAATCTTGATAATCCGGCGGTTGATTAGTCCGGTACGTTCAGTAATCTGGTGCTCTGGGGTAACAAAGGTATTTTCTTACCACCGCCCCGCACCGAATAAAAACAAACCGGCTCTTCTTCTTTCACCCCACCTCTTTTTCTATATCTACTCATTCTGTTCGTACTCATTACATCTTGTTTTGATATTGGTTTGTCATTTATCGAATGTATCTAGAGTGGTTCAGAGTTTTTCAACCTTTGTCATTGGCAAAAATCGTAGCACCCCTGTCTGAAAAATACAAAATCGTGGCAGCCTTAACCAGCGGCCATTCAAATTGATTATTTGAAGTAGCATTTTAAATGTAAATTTTCAAGAAGATGCCTTTTGCGGCACCCCAATCGTGGCACCTTGGCACCCCGGTTGAAAAACATTGATGTAGTTATTTATTGTACAATGTCAAACAAATGGAAATATGTACCTTTAGGTTTGCATCATTAACAGGAGATTATCCATAAACTTGATAGAGAAAAGACCACGGCAAACCTAAGAAACCACGTTGGAAATTATCAAGTGATGTTTCGGCCGTTGGTCCTTTTCAGAAGAAATTGGAATTAGAAATCCAAGAACTAGGTCTCTTACCAGAACCAGAAGTTTACAATATTAATAGTTACAATTGAAATAAGAATGGTTGTAGGAAAAGCCAAGCATCCGAGGGCCTTTAAAAACGTAACTCAATTATCAGTTACATATAAAAACTTTTCAAAACTTTTTTGAAAAGTCCATAACTTGGCCTGCGAAAGCTTTGGTTCATAGGTATCGTTCCCGAACATCTTAAAGAAGAACTTTACGCGTTATTTTATTTTAAAAATAGATTACAAAAAACCTCTACTTTCAGCCTTAATCAAACAAACTAATGGGATCATTCATTAAAGAAAACTTTTAAGATGTCGTTTATAATCTCGCGCACCAGCTGGAATAAGGTCAAAGCGACACCATCCAGTGTTCTTGGAAAAATTTCTGGCCAACACACTATGCTTTTAACTCCAAAAACCTGATTGACGATTCTGATCAAGCCAACTCCACTCTACAATTGTCTAAATCGGAGTTCTTACAAGGGCTTTCCAATAAATATAAAGTGGATGTTACCATGACAAATGATGACATAAAAGATTGGCTTTTAAAGATCAAGCGTAGAAATTTCGCAGTCCCCTTCTGACGAAGAAATACTCAGCCAAATTTGTTCCTCGGATGACGATGAAGCTAAGGATGACTTTAAATGTAACAAACGGTAACGCATTCAACGCACTCAATGTTTGTACGAAATGGGCAGAAGAAAACGCCATTTGTACATACGCCATGTACACATTTAGCAATATAGGTATATATTTGATTCTTTCTGAAATACAAATGTACATAAAATATGTAAAATTATTATTAAAATTATTATATTTTTGTTTTACTCCCGATAAACCGGAATTTTTGAATAATCTGACAGTTCTAGTCCTACATGTGACGGATTATCAAGATTTTACTGTATATACAACAAAATATACGTTGGGTAGCATATGTGATGTTGTCCAACTTCTGGCTTTCGTCTAGATTTATTATTTATAGCTGATTGTCTCTGGTTGGTGGGTCTATTGCTCTAGTTCGCTTGAGCAATAGCAGTTGAATTTCGCTTATTCATGGTATAGTTAGTTTGCTTGGAAACTCTATTAGTCTTCCGAAATAACTAACTGTATTGGTTAACTACACATTTGACTATTGACTTTTATATCATTCAGTATTGTTTTGTTTGTATCGTACCATGGCTAGTCGACTATATTTCTGAGGCCTTTGGACTGGAAACTCTGAAGAGTTGCTATGTTGGTATTACTGCCCGAGCCCAATAGCTGGATCTAATAGGTCTATATTGGTTTAATAGTAGCTTATTTTCAAAAGAATTCAAATACTTGCCCTCACTGGTGCAGCTCACAGCCGGATTGGTCAGGCATCAGCAGCATTTTCGTCACTCAAATTGTGCATATGGATCCACTAATACAAAAATTCGTCTATTCCGGACGCTCATCCCACCAATTCTTTTGTATGGAGCAGAAACGTGAACGACTACTTCAATTGGACCTCAACAAACTCGAGGTGTTTCAAATGCATTGTATAAGACAGATTATTGGTATTTCGACTCGCGATCGCCAGCGAAATCAGAAAATTCGAGCCAGATGCGAACAGATTTAAACGAACCACCGATTTTGGAACAGATACAAACACGCCGTCTACGATGGTTTGGTCACATGTACCGAATGCAGGAAAATCGGCTACCACGCAAACTCCTCTGGTAGAAGCGGCCGCCAGGCTGGAGGATTCAACGATCAGCGCCGAAGAAAATATGGACAAAACATGTAGAAGACGACCTCAAGTACCGACTACTGGACCTTTATGAATTGAGGGATATTGCAATTGATCGGAAAGTGTAGAAACGAATCGTGAATGAAGCAACAGCAGCTTATTGGTTACGAGAACGACGTCATCGACAATCACCAGTTACGGATTTTTTCTTCTTTAATCCCAAATATTCCCAAATACTTAACGTCTTCAGATTGGTTTAGTTGTATGTTGTTTAGAGTAACTAGTGGGCATATGAAGATTACGTGCACTGACTTATTTTCATTAGCCTTCATGTGCCATTTATTTAGCCATTCCTCAATTTTTTAAATATGGTTTTGTAGATGTTGTGTTGCTGTTGTGGGGTTTTGATAGGATGCAAGGGATGCGAACGGATGCAAGATGGAATGACAGCGGTATCATCAACGAATGTGGCTTCAATAGTGTCTGGTCTGCGGTGGTGAGATGATATCAAATTGGCCCCAGGACACTGTCATGTGCGACCGCTGTTTTGATAGGATGCAATGATATATATTCGTCTTGGATTTAAAAAAGAAAATGGTGGTCTTGTATTTAATGATTGAGAAATATTTAAACGAGAGTTTTATTCTGAGTTTGTACAACAGCCAAGGCCACACTTGGTCAAACACCTGACTTATATCCAGAAATGCTGCTGAGCAATATCTTCTCCTTTCCAAGTCTTCAGTGGTTTTTTCAGTTATCCTGTGCACTTGTTTCATGGAGGCATGCTGCGTTCTGAAGCCGAATTGGTGTTTAGGGATCAGCTCTTTTGTTTCTAATGTTGATTTTAGTCCGTTCAGTAAAAGTTTTCAAAACTTTTACTCAACAGACAGAGAGGATTGGCAGTAAGCTGATTGGTCTGTATGACATGCCTTCATTGAGAGTTTATTGATTTAATATTATCCTTGTGATTAGCTCCTATCCCGATATCTTTTTTGGGTTCAGGTATTTTTGGGTTAGTGCAGCTCTAACTTCGTAACTTTAAATTTTCTGATAGGTGCTCTTCTTTGAACAGCTCTATCTATATATTCGTACATAGTCAATTCTTCTAATGTGGCTTCTTCAGAGTAGTTAAACCCTATTCTGAAGAAGACACTTTTCATGTGGTTCGCCAAGGTATTTGGTTTCGCCAAGGTTCGCTCAGGAGCCGTTTTCTTCTCGGATTGGCGGAGTGTGTTCTTGTGGTTGTTTCATCTGTTAGGTAGCCTTCCATAGTACGCAGCAGTGGGTGTAAGGTTTTGTAGGTATTTTTGATAATATAGTAATTTCTTTTGTTCTTTTGTAGGTCTATTAAATATGAGCAAATTTTGTGGGGATCTGTGTACCTAGTAGCATTTCCTTCGAAGCCGCCTTTTTTTGGTAGTATTTTCCAAAATATTCCCTGTATATTGGTTGTTCCTCATTCTTTCCTTCGCTTCTGGTGTCGAGTTCCAGGCTGCCTGTTGGATCATAATAGTTAAGTCTTTGGTTGCCTTCTCTCCATCTCTATTCTTTAAGGGGATTTAAATTTAAAATCCCAGTCCCCAGTCCCAGTTAGTTTTCTTGCTGCTGAGTGAGGCGTTTTTTCTTGAAATCTTGAAATAATTATTTATAAATAATTCTGATCACTAAACAACAACATTTAGTTTACTATCAACATTATTTCCACAAATTTTAAATGAAATCCGTGAATAGCTAAGAAATAAATTTAGATCGAAAACTTTGATTGTCTTAATAAAAATTGCAGATAAATACTGAAGATATACTTAATACTTATTGAAGAGCAACTGAAAATACATTTTAAGATGAACATAAATTGATTTTCCAGTTCTGATAAACAAAATTTTGGCCTACATATATTCAGAATTATAACAGATAAATTAATCCGTTACTTGTCTGTTTGTTACTGTATTTTAACATTATTTTTTTTATCTTTACATTTTTAAGAGTAGAATTAGTAATAAATAGAATTGGTTTACCAATTGTAAAATGTATGGTTTGTAGAAATTGTAAATGTAAAGAGAATCGTATAATTTTATGGAAAGATAAATCACAAATGATACGTTGTTAAAAATTAAGTAGAACTACGTTTCAAGAAATTTACGATTGAACCAACTAAAATCCAGTTTGACACAACTGCGTTAAACGATTTATGCATATGCAAAAATGTTCCAACTTTTTAAAATTCCAAGCCGACAGCTTGTTCTTTTCTGTTTTTCCGTTGAAAAAGTCTGTGGGCAGAACACATTTGAATATTACAGTTCTTGTTTGTTAAAAAATTATTTTAGAATTACACCGGCATACAGAATCTGCACAAAAAAGCGAGTAGATTCTCTACGTGAAATATTACTTGTTTCATTCCCATGTTGCTACCATCAAAACGACAATAAAGAGTTCGAGATTTATGTATTTAGGTAATTTTTGATCCAAATACGATTACATTATATTTCCCTGCGGGAATAATTATTTAATCTACAGCATATTGTACCTCCATAATTAATATAGTTCATTTAATATGTCGTTAAAAATTTGTGAGAGTTTTTGTGAAATTTAATTAATTCTGTTTCCGATTTATTTTATTCAGTTTTCCTGTTTCATTTATATATTTATTATTCATTTGATTTACCTTATTTGATTTACCTAATTTACCTTATGTGACCTTTGTTTTACCTTATTCGTATTTTATTTCATCAAATATTGTTTCCTTTATTAATTATATCAAATTGCAAATCTCTATGCATTATTATTCGCTTTATTAAATAATTATAACCTTTTAATTTATAATAACATATATTATAACATACATTTTTAAATAATTCAGTTTATAAAAAGATAAGATAAATAATGTTTCTGCATTTTTAAATGTGAGATATTCTTTTATAGATGAAATGAGAAAAAAGATGATAAATTAACAATTACGAGTCTGAGATTTAAAACGAGGAGAGAAAATATTTTATGTCGAGTTTCAGAGAGAAATGAAAATGCTGGGAATTGTTACAATCCTCTGCTGCACAAAGCTGGCTACTAATTATTTTCTTTTTTGAGAAAAAAAATCTATTATATGCTCCATTTTACAAACAAATCCAGTAACAGTTTGTCAAAGAATCCAGAAAAAAAATCCTTATCAGGTAGTAAAAAATATACATTTTATATTTCTAATGACAAAATTTGTTGTTCCAACAAAATTTGTTGTATATGAACGATACAAGGAAAATAAACGAAATCTGTATTGAAAGTTACTGTTTACATTAACAATATTACCAAATTTCGCTTCAAACTAGTCTTGAAATTTTATTCTCTCCCTTTCTTTCTGAGACACATACGCAGTTAGAGTTCCATGAATAATATATTAATCAATTCCTATGAAATTTTATACAATCATTTGCAAATGAGATTACAGATCATACATATGTATGATATCATACATTTTATGTTTATATTACCTTAAATCCTCTCGTTTAATTAAATATTTAAAGAAATATATCAAATAGTATTATTCGAGTGAATAATTCCAAATTATACTCCAGATAGAGTTTAAAAGGTGCGCGGTTTGTAGATAACGGGGTTTATTAAAGTAATATAAAGCGGGACATTTACAATAATTTATATCTGGTGGTTAATTTCGTCCGTTGATACCCTGTTAATATTTTATTGCTCCCTCCATCTGCGTTTCCCCTGTTTTTTAACGTATTACCGTAAAGATTTACGATTCTGCGGCATACAGATTTGCGCAAAATAAAACGATTTTATCATAGAGAAACAACATCCCCACTATGTACTACAATATATGAACACACTATTGTCATATCACGTGCGTGAGCAATATCACATGCACAAAATTTAAGCTACTTCTCGCTGTTACAAGAGTGTATCTCCTGTGAGTACAGACTGATACAGGTAAGCCTCTATAAAATGCCGGCGCAAACCTTGTGATACAAGAGTACTGAATACGAATAGAACTTACTTTCGAGACTGTAGAGCAGGCAATGTCAAACAAGCGGGCTGCGGGCCGCATGCTACCCGACAATACATATTTTTTTATTTTTTTTTATAAACAGCGGAAGTATTATGTCCAGCACACATAAAATTTTTAAAGGTGAAAGCTTAAGTCGAAAAACGAAATCAGCATAACTCAATAATATCAACATTTTAAGCCTACTCTGTTGCAATTGATGAAAGTAGGTATTCGAAATAGCGCTCAGCTGGCCGTTTTTATTCGCAGATGCGATGTTAATTTAAAAGTGAAGACCTTTTGGAAGTCATTCCTATGCATAATAGATATTTTATCGGAGCTGATATTTTTGATGCGCTTATGGAAGTTTTGAAGAAGTTAGCACTGGAAAAGCTGGTTTGTCTTGCAACTAACGGTGCACCTATAAGGGTTTCTTTAATGAAAAATAACAAAAATTCTGAAAGGTCAAGATTAACCGATCATAGTTCATCGGTTCCACAGATATTCAACCAAATATTGATGACTTTCTTTACAAACAAAAGATGTCAAATATCTTTTAAAAAGTAGCATTAAACTATGATTTTGTTTATTATAACTTTTATTTTAGTTTTTTTTAAATAGAATATTTTTTAGTTATAAAGTTTGGTTAAAAAAAACATTGAGTCTTATATATACATAATATGTATAATCTTTCTAACAATCGTATTTTATTCATTTTCTTAACAGTAAAAATATGCGGCCCCCAATTTAGTACAAAATAAATCATGTGGCCCGCAATATCATATGAGTTTGACATGCCTGGTCTAGAGGGACGACGCCGCCCGCCCGTCGCACGCCTTTAGTACGGGTTCACTACAAATAACTGTAACATCAACTGCTTAAAATAAAGCTCGTTACCAAAAAATAGACTATCGTCCCACAAAAGTTCAAAATCAAAGAAAAACGTACATGTACGGCAAAAGTCGCTAATCGTGACAAAGCGTAGTAAAATATTGAATAATAATGTGTTGTTAGTAGAGTAGGGTTACCTGTAGGTATATATAAACTTAATTATGTATTCAAAATTTAGCGAAATATTATATTTCGTAAATTATTTTTACAGGTTCATTATTCATCATAAGTCAATTAACTAAAATAACGCCGTATCCTATAAATGTAACGTTCATGCTCTAGTTTTAGGGATAAATGTGTAAAAGTTTTGCCGTTTTAACCCCTTGGGTAGTCACGTGAAGCATCTCTCTTGAAACAATTTATCTAAACCGCTGTACGACATTTGTTAAAAGAACGTGCGATACGTTATTGTGTACGTATTTTTCTTTAACTTAATGTTTATAAACATTTTTAAGCTACTATACAATGAACGTAGGGCATTTTTCTCGATTAAATCTATGTGTGAATTTAGTTTTGTTACACCATTCCTGAGTTCAACCTCTAACAAATTCGTGAAGCCTTTACAATTTCCAGAAGTCATTGTGGTAGTTTATGTTGTTGAAAAGTTTAAGAAAACTCAGCGGTGAAGTTCCCGAATCGATATAACCAACTAACCACTCGCCAACTACGCGGACGTATATATCTCCAACTGTTCGGACTGGATTTCAACCCCAAATACTAGTCCAAATTATATAATGCGCCCCAATTTAACAACCAAACTTATCCGCATTGGAAACCGCCACTCACAGTTATTTAATCAGCACTACCATTGTTAAAATACATTATTTTATTACTTTGCATACATTTTAATAACGAATTATGGACAAACATGTATGTTACGTGGAATTGTATATTTTATAATGTGATGTTATCTGCGTTTTATTGGTGTGCTGAGTGTGTAGCGTTAATGCGATTTATATGGGTTTTGGGTGGTGTGACAGAAAAATAAAAGTTACGTACGCACAGCGGAAAAAAATTATGGTCGTTGTCCAATTTGGTTAGGATTTGCCGTTCACATCTCAAGCTGACTATTACAGCCGACTCCCTTAAATAAAATTTATGTGTTCGCAGTGTCCCTGCAGGAATCCCCCAACTAATGGATGTGCACAAGAATTAGAGCATAGAATAATGAGTTCAACTTTTACAGGTGGAAGCGGAACCAGCTGCATCTCTGTTCCGCTGGAGCTTCAACAGTACGCCAGGGATTTCCAGAGAACTGACCGAGTTCATCGCAGAACCGGGCGGAAGCGTCCTCACCTACACCCCTAAGATTGCAGCTGACTATGGGACACTACAATGTTGGGGAAGAAACGATCTGGGCTCACAAAGGGCGCCCTGTATATATCATATTGTTCCAGCGGGTCGACCTGACCCGCCAAATGGCTGCAACCTATTCAACGTCACCCACCATTCCGTTGTGTTGAATTGTAAGAAGGGCTTCGATGGAGGCATGAGGCAAAAGTTTGCACTACTGGTTAATGTCCCAGATGGTTTAATTGCTAATTTATCGGCAAACGTCCCAGAATTTCTTATTTCTAATTTAGAACCAGCTCAAGACTACACAGTCACCATATTCTCCATTAATGCCAAAGGTAATTTTATTACTTTCTACAATTATACTACTATAAACATATTTATTTAAATGTTTATATGTATTATGTATATTTATTACCCTTACGGGTTTATAAATTGGTTCCAAAATTTTACATCATCAAAATCCAGTACATATATAATTAATATACAAATATTGTACATAATATAAATTAAAAAAAGAGAGAAAGAAAAAAAAAAAAGAATCATACTAATCAAACTAAAAACAAAAAAAAAAAAAAAGAAAGCCATTAAATTCCAATCCCTAAACCGATTACCAGCTTCCCGCCCCACATATTGCTCTTCTTCTCTCCTCCACTTTCTTCATCCAATCTATCCCTCTTCCGTCCTCATTTAAAATCTCTTCTCTACACTCGTCCCTTTCTCTCATTTCTGAACATTCGTTCAGCAGGTGTTCTATTGTCTCCTTGTTTTCTCCACACATCCTGCATACTCTATTCCTATCCTCCATCCAAAATTTATTATCTCTCTCTTCATTTCCACATCTGAATCTTGCTATTGTCACTCTCTCTTTTCTACTTTCTCTTCCTAGGTACTTTGGCAGTTCTTCCGTTATTATTTTTTCATATTTCCCATTGTACCTAGACTCCCTAATTCTTGCTCTCCTTTCTTGCCTTTGCACATCTCTATCTCTCTGGACCAATTCCTCTGTCATTACTCTACCTCTCTCTCTCATTCTTTCTATCTCCGCTCCTGCATACCCGTTTCTTTCTAGATATGCTTCCCTCTCTTTCCACACCCCCTTTCCTATTTCTTTTCTTTTTTCTTTGAGGCACTCTTGCAGAATTCTGCACTCTCCTCTCTCTATCACTCTCTCCTCAAAACTTATTGCTCTCTTTCCTGCTTCTATTCTTATTCCATCTCTCTTTGTTTCCTCCATCACTATATAGCCCGGGGTCTCTCTACCTAGTCCTAGCACCCATTTCAAATATTTTTCTTGCACCCTTTCCAGTCCTTCTTGCTCTCTCCATCCCCATATTTCCGCTCCATACATCATCACACTTTTCACTAGGCTATCAAACATCATCACTCTCCTTCTATAGTCGTGCCCAAATTTTCTCTCTCCTATTCCCCATACCACTCCTAGTATTTTATTGGCTTTCTTTACTAACTCTCTCATGTGTGCTGTTTCAGTATTTCTCTCATTAAACACGTACCCTAGGTATTTAAATTCTTTTACTTCTTCAATTTTCTCCTTCTCCCATCTCCACTCAATTACTCTTCTCCTGCCACCCCCTTTTCTAAACACCATCATCTTGGACTTTTCCACATTCACTGTCAGATTTTTCCTCCTCATATATTTCTCCATGTTTCTTATCATTTCTTTCATCCCTTTCTCGTCTCTCGCTAGCACCACCAAATCGTCCGCGTAGGCTAGGGACCACACTTTTTCTTTGCCCACCACAAACCCACCCGTCTGCGCCTTGCTGAACATCTCCTCTATGTCTCCAATAAATGCTGCAAACAGGCTGGGGCTTAGTGGGCAGCCTTGTCTCACTCCCTTATGCGTATTAAAACCTTCGCTCACCCTTTCACCAACTCTCACTCTACTTATTGTTTCTTCATAAATCTCTTCTAATTTTGCTATCAGATGCTCCTTTATCCTTTTCTTTCTCAGGCATTCCCACAGTGCCTCTCTTGCTACATTATCAAAGGCCGCCTTCAGGTCCACAAATAATGCATACACCTTGCCACCCTTCTTTTTTATCTCATTCCCTACTATGTGATTCAAGATGTATACATTATCCATGGTCCCTCTCCCTTTCCTAAATCCCGCCTGTCCGTCTGGTATCACACCTCGCTCCTTCAATTCCTTCGTCAATCTCTCTTCTACAATCATTGCATATATCTTATATGCCGTATTGAGCATCGTGATCCCCCTGTAATTGCTTGCTGTTTCCCTTTCTCCTTTCTTATATATGGGGCATATTATCCCCTCTTTCCACTCCTGTGGGAAGCCCTCTCCCTTCCACACTCCATTCATTATCTCCAACAGCCTGTCAGCTTCCCTTTCAGTTCCATATATCCACGATTCATTCTGTATACCGTCCCTCCCCGGTGCCTTTTTCTTTTTCAGTTTACTCAGTTGTTGTTCTAATTCTTCTCTTGTTATCTCTTCTATTTCTCCCACCCTGTGTTGACTCTTTTTCTTTTCCTGTCTGATTTCATCACCACCCAGCAGCTGACTGAAGTACTTTCTCCATTCCTCCATAGTAATTCTATTTAATGAAATCATTACCACATACGCGCGGCGCTGCCGCGCGTATGTCGTCTTGATTTATCTGGTTTACCACATACGAGCGGCAACGCCGCGCGTATTATCTTGATTTATCTGATCAAGACTATACGTATGTCGTCTTGATTTATCTGGTTTACCACATACGCGTGGCAGCGTATACGCGTATGTGGTCTTGATTTATCTGCCGCTTCGCGGTGTGCTTTTTAATGAAAATCTGCTCTATCGCGTGGCAAGTGTTAAACGCAAGTTTGGTAGAGTTTGTAAAAATGGACAGAAAAAAGATTTGACAAAACTTCAATTTTTTTTTTCAAAATTTCTGTATTTACAAAAATTCTCTGTCAAGCCTATCGGCCACGAAGATACCAAAACGTCAATTTCAGGACATAATAATAGGACATTATAAAAGATTCATACCAGTTTTCAACATTATCAACTATTTTTCACGTATTTCCTTATCTAAATTTTGACTTCCACACGTATCATAAGATGCATCGATCAATAGCCTACCATAAGTATTACGACTGTACATAGAGTCATCAAACCATTTACTTTTCTATTTTCAATTAGTATTTTAAATGTAACTAGTACATATTAATCGCTTTTTTTAAGTGAAATAGTGATGAAGATGGAATAGTTGTTGTGGGTGTAATTGTTGTTTTAGGGTGGAATAGTTGTAGAGGGTGAAATAGTTGATGAGGATGGAATAATGTGGAGAATTTACAGTTGCACTCCACTGATGAGGATGAAGGAATAATGTGGTGTTTTTATCTGGCAATTGTTCTGCCGCTTGGCGGTATGCAACCCTGTATGCAACCCTATATGGAAAATTGTAAGAAAAGGTGTAAAAGTGCCACTGGCGCTTTCATCGCCACCTGGTGCGGCATGTGGTAGACTATAGTTTATTGTAAATATACTGCCAGACTGTGCCAATCAAAGCGCTTTAGAAGCGTTGCCTAGCAATAGAGTTTTTGAAAGAATATGCCATTCAAAACCCGCTTTATGTTTAAATTTCACGCAATACTGTACAAATAAATGGAGGCGGTAGTCTTTTAATATTTCGATAAAAAATGTGTTGTGCCACTTTGTCTTAAGCTTTTGGATCTTTATTTGGATTTATCTGATCAAGACCACATACGCGCGGCGCTGCCGCGCGTATGTCGTCTTGATTTATCTGGTTTACCACATACGAGCGGCAACGCCGCTCGTATTATCTTGATTTATCTGATCAAGACTATACGTATGTCGTCTTGATTTATCTGGTTTACCACATACGCGTGGCAGCGTATACGCGTATGTGGTCTTGATTTATCTGCCGCTTCGCGGTGTGCTTTTTAATGAAAATCTGCTCTATCGCGTGGCAAGTGTTAAACGCAAGTTTGGTAGAGTTTGTAAAAATGGACAGAAAAAAGATTTGACAAAACTTCAATTTTTTTTTTCAAAATTTCTGTATTTACAAAAATTCTCTGTCAAGCCTATCGGCCACGAAGATACCAAAACGTCAATTTCAGGACATAATAATAGGACATTATAAAAGATTCATACCAGTTTTCAACATTATCAACTATTTTTCACGTATTTCCTTATCTAAATTTTGACTTCCACACGTATCATAAGATGCATCGATCAATAGCCTACCATAAGTATTACGACTGTACATAGAGTCATCAAACCATTTACTTTTCTATTTTCAATTAGTATTTTAAATGTAACTAGTACATATTAATCGCTTTTTTTAAGTGAAATAGTGATGAAGATGGAATAGTTGTTGTGGGTGTAATTGTTGTTTTAGGGTGGAATAGTTGTAGAGGGTGAAATAGTTGATGAGGATGGAATAATGTGGAGAATTTACAGTTGCACTCCACTGATGAGGATGAAGGAATCATGTGGTGTTTTTATCTGGCAATTGTTCTGCCGCTTGGCGGTATGCAACCCTGTATGCAACCCTATATGGAAAATTGTAAGAAAAGGTGTAAAAGTGCCACTGGCGCTTTCATCGCCACCTGGTGCGGCATGTGGTAGACTATAGTTTATTGTAAATATACTGCCAGACTGTGCCAATCAAAGCGCTTTAGAAGCGTTGCCTAGCAATAGAGTTTTTGAAAGAATATGCCATTCAAAACCCGCTTTATGTTTAAATTTCACGCAATACTGTACAAATAAATGGAGGCGGTAGTCTTTTAATATTTCGATAAAAAATGTGTTGTGCCACTTTGTCTTAAGCTTTTGGATCTTTATTTGGATTTATCTGATCAAGACCACATACGCGCGGCGCTGCCGCGCGTATGTCGTCTTGATTTATCTGGTTTACCACATACGAGCGGCAACGCCGCGCGTATTATCTTGATTTATCTGATCAAGACTATACGTATGTCGTCTTGATTTATCTGGTTTACCACATACGCGTGGCAGCGTATACGCGTATGTGGTCTTGATTTATCTGCCGCTTCGCGGTGTGCTTTTTAATGAAAATCTGCTCTATCGCGTGGCAAGTGTTAAACGCAAGTTTGGTAGAGTTTGTAAAAATGGACAGAAAAAAGATTTGACAAAACTTCAATTTTTTTTTTCAAAATTTCTGTATTTACAAAAATTCTCTGTCAAGCCTATCGGCCACGAAGATACCAAAACGTCAATTTCAATAAAAAAATGTAAAATCTATATAGATCTGAAAGAAATTTCAATATATCTCTTGCAGTGTTCATTTTATAGTTATTTGAATTTATTAATTTCTCTTATGTTCGAGTTCGAGGGGCGGCGGCCGCCGCCAGATAAAATATTTTGCAAAACTAACTAAAGGAAATCATAGACTGACTAATTCTCTACAAATGTGTGAAACTTTATTGTTCCACGTAGTCTGAAATTTTAATTAAAATAATTTTTTAAACAAATCCAGACATGTCAATCACGATTCCGATCAAAAACGAACACGAAAATTTCAAAATATTCAAAAATTCCGAAAAAATGTATTAACATTTGAGGGATTTCAATGAAACTTTTACTGAATGTGGGTATCCACCAGAAGTATGAGTTGACAAAATTTTGACGCTCCCACTACAATGGGGACGTCGTGAGGAATGATTTTCTCTTTAATAATTTTATGGAAATATCTCGTCAACGCCTCAAGATGGAAAATTATAACCGGGATATCCGTATGTAAGACGTCGGTGTCTACAAAAAAGTATTCTTTGCAAATCTTGTAAAATCCTTCGGTTAGGTCGTAAAAGTAAAAAATATAAAATCCCAAAATTTATCATAGGGTGTAAATTTCGTTTTTAAATTTTTTCGTTTGCAAAAAAAAATTTCGGCCAAACGGTTTGCTTTGGAAACATGAAAATTACACCATTTTTAGATGAAAATCTACTCTATAAAGTAGCGCTAAATTCATGTTTGGTAAACTTTGGAGACTTGGAAAAAAGAGTTGAAAGCAAGTTTTCAATAAATATTTCTTTATTAGAAAAAATTATGTGCCCAGGCTATCGGCCATTAAAATACCAAAACGTCAATTTCAATAGATAAATGTATAATCTACATAGATCTGAAAGAAACATCAATATATCTCTTGCAGTTTTCATTTTATAGTTATTTGAATTTATTAATTTCTGTTATGTTCGAGTTTGAGGGGCGGCGGCCGCCGCCAGACAAAATATTTTGCAAAACTAACTGAGGGATACCATAGACTGATTAATTCTCTACAAATATGTGAAATTTTATTGTTCCACGTTGTGTGAAATTTTCTAAAATAATTCTTTAAATGAATCCAGACGTCAATAAAGAATTCCAACATGTTACGGCAGCCACCTCCAGATGAAATATTTTTCGAAAATGATGCGTTAGATATTGAGGTGTTAGACAGATCGACTTTTTCTTTAAAAGCGTGTACAATTTTATTGTTCCACATGCTGTAGAATCTATTTAAACATTTTTTTGATGAAACCAGCCATCAATTTAAATGAGAAACGTGGTCAAAGATTTAGATTTTTCACCCAGGATAAATAAAATACTTCCTAATTAATTTGTTTCTTACAAAAAAAAACGTTTATTACCAAATTAAATACATTTAAAACTCGGAATAGAAAAACAGTTTAAATAACCACAAATACTTTGGCACATAATTCCACTAATATCTACATGTTCCTACGAACACAAATACATGTTCCTATGAATACAAATACATGTTCCTATGAACTACATGTTCCAAAATGATTTCCACTGATTTCAAGAACAAACTTTTCTGGGCGAAACTTGCTTGGGCGTCCCTTCTAAGTCAGAATTGTTCGAAAAGTCCGAAGATCCAGAGTTTTGTCCGAAATCAAATTTTTCAGCGGTCGCAGTAGATTTCAAGTGACTGACGTTTGGTTTGACGTTTGCGTCCCGCCAGTAGCGCCGATGTGTTTTCTTGGTGAATTCTTGGTTCAGAAAATGCGGAAAAAAAAATTAAAATTCGAATTATCTTGCGACGGGACTTGCAGGTAAAAGTGTGGAAATGTGTTACCACCAACTGGTGTTCTTCGTTGCAGCGCAAATGTCGTAGAAAGAAAATTCCGATTTTGACGTACCCGAAATTTGAGGAATTTTGGAAAATTCGCCCACGCCGAACCGCAGCCGGCGAAGAAGCGACATTTACAACCCTTGCAGAAAAGAGTTGAAATTTACGAATTGCTGCGCTAAAAGTTGCTAAAGTTGAAAGACGGATGAAATATGACGTGCGAAAAATGGGCGACGATTCCAAGGGCTCTGGGGGGGCGCACCGTGAAAGCGAAACGTGCAAACTTAGTTTCAGAATGTCGGAAATTTCCGGCGGAAGGACACCATTCAAAAATTTCTGAAAAATTCGCATGCGCCTCTTAGCTAGGAGTCAAAACGCGAATTTCGTTTTTTTGCAATAACTTTGCCAGTTGCGAACTTTTTGCAACTTTTAATAGCCTATGGCACGGTCCAGTCTGTTCTCGATCTGCCACTGTAGGGCAGGAAGTTGTGCCATTTGTACTTTTGTAGATCTCGATTGCGGATTGACATCCTACCGGTTTGCTACTATCGGCCGTGGCGACCTCGTGGTTTCTGCGAATCGGCAAATCGGCACATCATACGCAAGATACCGTCGACCTCCATCGAACGGTTTAGAAGAAATTGCAAAATTCTACCCACTTCCGGTTCGGCAGCCGATAACGTCCGGTTTTGCAAAAACATGTACCGCACGGCCATTTTTGCAAAACATCACACGGCCTCTACGAAGACCCAGAGAGAAAGAACCTACGAAACCGGACTCTCAAACGGGAAGGCGTTCTGTTCAGCGGTCGGCTCGCAATAGAACGTCAAAAAATATTGTTTTTTGCGATACTTTTTTTTTGTTTTTCGCACTTTTCTCCAAATTTTCAGCAAAGAATCGAAAATTTGAGATGACAGCTTTGTGCGGAAAAAATCGGCGCTCCAGATACCACCATTCGCGTCCCGATCGGTCCAAATTCGGCCGCTCGGCGGCCGAGAAACGGAAATTTCGTTTTCGTGCCGCACCCCCGCCGCCTTCGGCGGCACCACAATTTCTCAAAGATTGGTCAATTGTCTGGAGTTTTCTAAACATTTTACCACTGTCTCCCGGCAAAATTTCATTCGAAAATCACTTAAAACGTCCGTTTTTATTCTACAAACCCGATTTGACGCAATTATCCCGCCCCCTCCCGGAAAGGCGAACCAAACGATTTTAGTATATGTTATTAGTATTACTCAAGTGACAGCAGTCGGATTTACAAATGAACATTCTTTTTTAAAAAAGGTACATCTTTTCCATTTCCTTTATCTGGATTTTCTGTAAAATGGAAATACACCCATTTCTTCATTTATAATGACGAATTTAAATATCAATTTTGACATCTCTAAAATATCCAGTTTTTGAGATATAAGTACCTATCCCACACTTGCAACTCCCTTAGCTGTATGTTCGGAAAATAGTAAAACACGAATTATTATAGTTTGCAAGAAGAATCTAACTGCCATTTTTACTATTGTATCATATACAGAGATATAGGTTATAAAAAATTCAACCCCAAATGTTCAGCCCCCTTAATAGGATTATCAAAAAATGGTAATAAACACAGTTTTCATATTTATAATTGTATACAAAAAGTGTATAAACTATAAAAGTATAAACAATTTTGTTATAAACAAATGTAAAATATAGAAACAATATGCTAAGTGTCAATATCATCTATTAGTGAAAAAAAAAGATTAACTAACATTAACACATTTTTGAAATGAGATCGTAAAAATCATATATTATATATCAATCATCTATTAAACTGTTACTAAAACTGGAACGTATTTTTGTGAAGAAATTACCTGCAGCTGTAAATGTTCTGTCTGCATCCACGCTAATTGTTGGTATTGAAGTCGTTCATCTTCTAACAACCCGGTCTTTCGTCTGACGGTTATGAATAAATCTATTTTTTTTTTATTACTTTTGGATTATTGTTTGAGAAGCCATTTTTTATATTTATAGCTAATTGCAATTTCATTTCGAAAAACAAATCTTTTTCGATATTAACATCAACATCGTCTTTAAAAAATTCCTCTGAATATGTTTGTGTTTGCTTTTCATAAAAGTTTTTGGGGAAATTTACGATGATCTGTATTAAATTCGACTTTGTAAACCTCTTTTCTTCGTTTTCATTTTCTCTATTGAAGTCATTATAATTATGTAGCCAAATACCTTAAAACATTTTCTAGTTCAATATGCCTATCATCTATGTCTGCATAATTCATTAGATAGTGGCGTGTCCTGATCTTTGAGGGATAGCGACATAAAATTTATTGTTGCACTCGCTGAGAATCCGACATAATGTAGTAACAGTCAGCTTTATCAGAATGAAATCAGAATGAAAAAGAGTCAGAAATGACTCAGAATTTGCTATCGGAAAAAATAATGTTTAATTTTAAATCAATTAATGTTTTCAGATTTGGATTATATATATATATATATATATATATATATATATATATATATATATATATATATATATATAATCTTGGCTTCATGTACTGTTATGTGTTGAAGTTTTATGCATTTCATTCAGTTTAATTTCCTTGTTCATTCACCATCTGTCTCCAGGTGTTTCTGTCTTGTGCCAGTACTTCCGCTTCTCTTGTGCTTAAGCTTTTTCTTTCAGTATTTCCTCCAATTCTTTATCCCACTCTTTCTTAGGTCCTCCTCTTCGTCTTTTGACACTTTTGCCTTGCTTCCTATCAGTGGTGTGCTGGAGCGGGCTCGCGGGGGATCGCGCGCGCCCATTGTTAAATTTTGTTTAAATGGGTGAGCCCATTGTTAACATTTTTATAAATTTGAGAGACCATTGTTAATTTTTTTGTTTTAATTAACTTTTCAGTGTCCACTATCCCAATATATTACAATAACATAGACCAAGTTTTGCTATCGTTTTTATTTAAGAATTTATATTTTGGGTTTATACCTTCACATAAACTAAAAATAATTTACCATCGTTTCTCATAAAAAAAAACAAAATAGAACTTAAAATTATAAAAGATGAAATGCAGCCTGAATACATATATTCAACCTGTTCGTAGCTCTTAGTAAGTAAGTTAGTTAGTTTAGTTAGTTAGGCTTAGTAAGTCTTATTAAGAAAATCCCATGTTGAAACAATTACTTCCCTTAGTAATACCACGCAGGATATTGAATTATACAAAAGACATTTGTATGTTATTACTAGCCCCGGTACACATTCGTGTCACTAAACGAGAACCAGATAAATAACATTGTTTTTAAGATCATTTCTTTTTATTTAGATTAAGTGAATAGATAGATGGCTATTCACTTAAACAGATGGTTATTCACTTAATCTAAATAGAAAGAAATGATCTTAAAAACAATGTTATTTATCTGGTTCTCATTTAGTGACACGAATGTACACACAATAAAATTTTCCCGCTTTTTGCAAATATTTTGAATCTAATGACAAAACTTCTGGATTATTAAATGAATTCGAAATTTCAAAAGATATAGCTTTAATAATCGACGTCTTACAGGAATTCGCTTACCTTTCAGAAGCCTTACAAAGTCATAACATTAATATTGCTAAAGCAAATTATTTAATTGTTCAGTCTATTAACGCTATTAATTATTTGAAGGATTCTGCTGGTTGCTATGAATCTAAAATCGAGGATATGCTTGTCTAAAGCGTTAAAGAGTTAAACAATTCGCTCCCCTCCCCCATCAGCAGCGAGCCCATTGTTAACATTTTGACAGCATACCACAGCTCCCCTTACTTTCCTGACTTGCCGGTTTCTGTGTAGCATTTTTAGATGCCCCCACCATCTCACTTGTGCATTTTGTATCTACTTCCTCACAGTTTGTACATTTAGGTACTCCCGTATTCTTTCGGCTTTTATCTTGTCGAGTAGTGTGGCATTTGCTGTTCTTTTCAAATATCTCATTTTTTCTGCTTGTATTTTTTTTTTCTGTCGTTACCCATGATTCACATTCATATAGTAGGATAGACGGGTAGATTCTTTTGTATACCGCGAGTTTTGTTCTCACTCATATGTTTTTTGTTTATAAAACCATTTCTCATGTTTTGATATAGTTTGGTCATGCTTGCTATTCCATTATTAACCCTTTGCGGACGAGTGTTGTCATATAGCCGCCCAAGCCTTTTTACCGTTCCGGAAGCGTGTCGACATATAGCCCAACCTAGTTCTTAGCTGCAATGCGTATTATAAAGTGGCTCGCAACATTTGTCGTTCTAAGCGATATGATACGCACGGGTATAGTAAAAGAGTCACGTTTTATTTCAAATAAATTAGGTACCTTTAGCGATGAAGTCTTATCTTACTTATAATGTGAACTTACTAGGTAAGACGATGGCAGAGTCAGAACGAATTTCAGTTCTTAAATTCAGTGTCTCAGTATCACTATCAGAGGAACCAGCAGGCTTTTTATATATTTTATATCTTATCCTTCACACGATGACTAAAATATTTAGAGATGATTCGTTAGATAATGACAGTACTGATGAATACTACTTTGAATCTGACTAGACGGAAATTCTGTCATCTTCCCTCTAGTCAGATTCAAAATCTAGTTCTGCTTCATCCAGTTGAAGTTAAATTTGTACAATAAGGAATCCACTCGAACATTTCAACATTAGCAGTGATATTAGCATTGGTGGAGAAATAATAACAGTCGTGATAAATGATAACGAATGGAGGAATGTGACAAATGAGGATGGCATTCCAGAAAAAATACCATTTAAATCTGGATCATGGAATCATGTTTCACTACGAAGGAGTAAAACAATACCACTTCAGAACCCAAAGTAGTATTGGTCAACTTTGCCGAAATATTCAGGAGAGACCGATTTTTACAAATATTTTGGATGCTTCATACAAGTGAAAATGTCGAAGGTTAGGTTAGGTTAGATTGGTGGAGAATTAAATAATCAAGAAAGTAATAACAGTCGTGATAACGAATGGAGGAATGTGACAAATGAGGATGGCGTTCCAGAACCTAACCTAACCTTCGACATTTTCACTTATATGAAACATCCAAAATATTTGTAAAAATCGGTGTCTCCTGAATATTTCGGCAAAGTATGGGATGGGATCTTATTTATGTTCTTGCGGACGCAAATGTTAGGTACGTACAAACTATTTTACCATATTATGGCAGTTTTACCACTGAGAGATTAGTTAGACCTGATCTCCCAATAAGCACAAGAATAGTTTTGCAACTGTATCACAATTTATTACAATCCGACCCTGACGCTGTGGGTAATCACATTTTCAACGACGGATACTTTACAAGCATTCCCTTGGTCGATGCATTACTTGAAATGAAATGTTGCATAACGGGAACAATCCAAACGAATAGGAAATTCATTCCACCCGAAATAAAAAATCCAAAAATTGCAAAAAATGAAATCGTTGCGTACAGACGAAAAAACACATTATTATTGGCTTGGAGGGACAAGCGTATTGTGACAATGCTCAGTACCTGTGCCACCTCATCTTCAAAAACAGTCACTAAAAGGACACGCAATGAAGGAAGAACTAATATTGTGAAGCCAGATGTGGTCATAAATTATAATATATGGGCGGAGTAGACAAAGCCAACCAGTATACAGGCACGTACTGCTTCATACGGAAATCCCACAAATGGTGGCGAAAATTATTTTTTGGGGCTTGGAACAAACCTACAATTTGTACATTGTTTGGTGGGCCCATTGAATGGAGATTTTAGGGATTCTGAACCCAAGAATCCTTCGATTTCTGAAACAGCAGAAAGGCTGAACGGTCTTTTACATATTAATCGGCGAGATGATACAGGGAGGAGTAAAGACTGTCTAGTCGAGAAGAGAGTCGTGGTATTATTGTGCAACTTGTCCGGCTAAACTGGCCTTGCACATAGGTGACTGTTTGAACGATACCACACAATGGCGGAATATAAAACGTATCCATAAACGCAACCAAACTTTTTTGTTGTTTTTTTTCAATTCGTTTGTTTATAATTTTTTTGGATTGTATGAAAAAAAAAATTGTGTTAATAAAAAAAGTCTTACTTTTTTTTATAATGTTCAACGTATTTATTTTCTTTACTGCTCACTCCAATAACCCTCGTCCAAAAGTGTTAATTTCTATTTCATAGCTTCCTGCTCGGTTAACTGTTATTTTCATCCCGCTTTCTTCTAATGCTTTTACCTATGTTTCTACATTGTGTTGTAATGTCTCTTCACTGTTTGCAAATACGAGTTTGCTCGTACTACGTGAATTGGATTTTATAATTTCAAAAATCGTTCAATCATCATGAGCTAACTGTTCCAGCGTGTTTTAGTCTTATTTCAAAAACAAAAAATGAACGTGAAAATTAGTATAATGTTTAAAAATAAAACACACAATCAAAATTCAGTGAAGTTGGTCATTAGCCTTAGTTTTTTTGTCCATTTCAGTAAACATATATTTTTGTAAAATGACATTTTTAGTGTCAAGGTAAATGTTTAAATATCTTAACAACTTTTCAAATTTTCTTAATAATAGAAAGCAATCCTTGGTAAGTTAACTTTTCGTCCTCGTTACTATTATCTTCTTATCCAAATAAGGTACTTTCAACCATTGTATAATTTCGTTTCGCTTTAATTGTTAGACTCAATCCAGAGTACTTTACTTTTTCTGCTCTTGATATTGCTGATATAGTACACTAATTACTCCAAGTTGAATTCCAGGAACACAGCACAATTGATGATTTGCATCAATCAACTTCCCACCAACTTTTTTCATCATCACCGTTGCTCGATCAGTAGTTATGCAGACAATATCTTCCTTCCTCCAATTTGCAGTAAACTACTTCTACACATTTTTCAGCTGGCATAGTTCCATAACGTATATTTCGTACACGTTTCCATTCACCAAACATGAGACTAAATTTTGTACCATTTAATTTTAATTCTGTTAATTTTTTAGAGAAGTGCGAACACTGTTACTATAGTTTATAACAAATCTTCCTATACTATGATATTGACAGATTTTTGTATATTTTTTAAACCTCTTACAACTAATGACTTTTGTTTCTTTTGCACTTTCTTCAATTAAAGTACAAAATACTCTAAACGGCAAACCATCTAATGCTGAGATTCTTAATAGAATTTCGTCGAAGTTCGTCGGTTTAGTAATATCATTTTTAGGTGTGTTAGAATTTATACTTGTTAAACTTGTCTTTAATTCTTCTTTTCTCTTTTTCAATAAATTAATGTTTTGTTTTCAAATGTAATTATGGTCCGCTTGTAGTTCCTCTAAAAACTTTAATAATGCTTGAACATGTTTTACATCTTGCTAGCATATTTGTTTCATCATATAAATAGTAAAACCAAGCCGAACTATTATCGGCAGTTTTTTTATATTCTATATATGAATATTTTGCACAATAAAGTATAATAAAAGTCTGACGCATGCACATGATTGAAAATCATTGCCGGTTGCAATATTTCGTGATAGAAACTGAAACTGAAAAAGTAACACAAGTTTAAAAAATATTCAAACGTTTAAAGATTTAAAACACTACGATCAATTTCACAGAACATTCAATGTGGGGTTAGTCAAACAAAGAGTTGAGATCGGAGCGGAATTGAGACAGCAAATAATTGAGGTTGGTACTGCCACATTGATGAAAAGTTATTCGAAAATGGATACCGGTATTTTATCTTAGCAAATACCGGTTTCACGAAATTGCAAAATACCTCGAAATACAGCCATTCGGTATACCGGTATACCGGTATACCGGTATTGCAATCACCAGTAACGTTATAAAAACAACGTTCCTTCCAAAAAAGTTTGTAGGTAAAGCGGTTTGAGCTATGCGTTGATGGTCAGTTAGGCAGGACACTTACATTTATAAACAGGGTGTTTAATATCTTGTGATTTTATTTTCAAGCGGTGATTAAACATCTTAAAACAAGGTAATTAAGGTAATGTTATCAAAACTTACTACTTATCAAAAGTTAATAAACATAATAAGAGACTTACGATAAATTATCAGTTACAATATTATATTTTCTGTTACGAAAAATTATCAGTGAACTTTTTGCTAAGTAGGCTGATTATAGTAACTTTTCCCGCAGGTCAAGCTGTTTCATTAGTAATTACTAATTACCTAATAAGGAAAGCAAAAATGGTCCAACGCATAAAAAGTGAATACGTTGACATGTTGATAATTTGTGGGGTACTACTCCAGAATTCTGCTACTGCAAGTCGATTGTACGCTGAGCGGTTTCCTAACAGGCCAAAACCTAAAAAAATTACCGCTCTATAGACCGATGTACAACCTTCTTCTTCTTCTGTCGGCACTACGGTCCATGTAGAACCTTGGCCTGCTCAATTACTTCCTTCCATTCCTCTCTATCTAGAGCCTTTCTCCTCCAACTTCTTATTTTCATTTCTATTAGGTCATTTTCCACCTCATCGCTCTATCTTTTTCTGGGTAGGCCTCGCTTCCGCGTCCCCACTGTTTTTTTGTCAAATGCTATTTTTGGACCGCGATTATTTTTCATTCGTACAAGGACTCTTCGCATTAAAAATATATAGTAATTTTTTCTTAATAATATTTCAAATAATAAAAAATTTATAGCAATAAAAAGTTTGTATCCTAAAATGTCATATATCATATAAAAAATGATGAAAGTTAAATTGTAAAGTAGAAAAATAATTTTCTGTATATTTTATCAGTATACCATTCCATCGTTTCCATCGCTTCCTTCGATGTTATCATAATATACCTAATGAAGTGAAATGAAGTGAAAGTGAAAAGCGGCAAATAAATTGTGCAAGTTTCACTTACTCAAATTCATTAAAAATTGTGGCGAAATTAACGAAAAATTTGCCGCCATTTTTATCAGTATGCAGTTTATACTTCAAGTTAGTCACAATGTTCGCTAAAATAAAATGGCATACCAGTTGTGCGAGTTTATCGTATAAAAAAAAGCATACTAAACAAGTTTCAACAAATTTTTGTTTGGGTCTAATCCTTGTCCTTGGTCATGTGGCTCCCGGTTCAGAACAACCTGGTAGCACGTGCCATAAAACCTTGTGCTGACCAGAATTGTAGCAGCGACCGAAGCGTACGTACTGATTATTCACTAGTCATAGATAAATGATGATCTACTATGAAAAGCTGATCTACTAAAAATAAAAAGCATCGACATTGTATGGATCTTTTAATACCCAAATTACACCCGATAGCAGCACGAAGCAACGAAATGCTTATTTCGCACCGATCAACCAATTCCACACTGATGTCTGTTGAGGTCTGTTGATCACACTGAGGTCTGTTGTCACTGTAAATCTGCAAAAATTGCAATGAACAATTGGTGGATTGCAAAAATTGCAGAAGTGGGTCAGTTTCGAGTTATCTCTCGGGAAAACATTTCAACATTTGTAAAAGGCTTCATATATTAGTCTCATTGTGCTTGCAATTACAACAATTTCAGTCGATTTTAGAAGCGTAGGCCATAAATATGGATTGACCGAAGATTTTTTTTTTTAATATTATTTGCGAAAAAAAGTTTCTCCGCATATATTTTTCGATATAAGTAGGAATTCAATTATGCACAAAAAAAAGTCTCTGTGATATTTTTGGATACCTCGCTTAGTTTCCGAGATATAGCCAAAAAGTCGAGAAAATTAAAAAAATGTAGTGTCGAGGTTACTTAAATTCTACTTATATGCTAAAATATCTCGGATATCTGGTGTAGCTTCCAGTAGTTTAAATAAAAATCAAAATAAAACTGAGTGCGAACAATAAAAATTCGGAGGAAAAAACTAAATTAATGACAAAAAGTAGAATTCTATGCAAAGCAAGGGCCTAAATTTTTTTTATCCGTTATGAAAATTCAATTTTTTTTAAACCATCAACCTTTTTAATCAGTGTGCCGCTTATGATTTGGCTTAGATATCATCCGATTGACTTAAAATCAGCGAGGCATACTGTATAAGATCATAAAAAATAAGTCGTTCATTTTGCTCTAGCCGTAGTCGTTCTTTTAGAAATTATTTTTTGCTTCGACAGTCTTGGACCTAAGCAAAAGGTATGCCATTCGGTATACCACCGAAATACATCTGAATGGAGTGAAAAACAAAGGGGGCTTACTGTTTAAATACACGGAAATTTTATTAACTATTTTGCAACTTCTTTTGCGTAGCCTGCACTTCTTATTGTCTGAAGCGCTATCATAATAACAAACTGAAAGCAAACTGAATTATATAACGGAACTTTATTATGAAAAATTTATTAGAAGTTTTTAAGTGCCCTTGGGCATTCGCAAACGGTATGCTATATACCTAATGCCTAATCCGAAACGCGGATTAATAACTTTTTTAAATACAGATACACCTGTCCGAGACGACCCTGGACTCACGCGAACGGTATGCCAATGACTTTACTTTAGCTTTTTGCTTGAATTTCTTTTTTTTACCACATGGCAGCCCGCTAGAGATCGTAAAAAATCTTTAATTTGCAAACAATTTTTAACAAACTTTTTTACGTTAAAAGCACAGATTTATTCATTAATGTATAGTTTATTGTCGTCATCTATACCGCAATATACTCCAAGAGGCATACTGTCGGAAATCACGCCTGAAAATCTGTCGCAAACTTCCGGTCTAGTAGTAATCCATGCACGAGAACTTGGTGTGCTGCAAACACTTGAAGGTCTGAATCGTGGACCTAAGAATATATCTTAAATCTTGTCGAAGCAGATCCTTCTAATAGTAGGTACTCGACAAATATCTCGCCAGGTAAACAACATGACAACAACATAATAGTCATAATAGTTATACAGAGTGGCCCAAAAGTAGGTATACAGCAATACTTTTATTATTTATTTATTTAATTACAGGTTTAATTACATATTTAATTCCGAAGGTGCTCAAAATGTCCACCTTAGGCATTCACGCATTCCTGCAACCTATCCCCGACACTCTCACACACAGTGAGATACAAATTCAAGTTAGATCGAATGTGCTCAAACGCATATAATCTGTATACCTACTGTATACCTACTTTTGAGCCACTCTGTATTTGGGCTGTCGAAAATCAATATGCTGTTCGCCGTAATCATTTCTTGCACAGATTTTCGATAAACATTAGGGCCGGACTCGTCAACGGACAACTTATTGGCCCCATGTGTTGCCAAATCGATGGACTATTGGAAGAAGTTCCTTTGAATGTACGTCGACAAATCTGGCTTCTTCAAGATGGCGCATCACCGCATTTTAATCAATTAGTTCGTCAACATTTAGATAATGAAAATATGTGGATTGGTCGAGGTGGTTCTGTTCAGGGCCTCTTCGTTCACCCGACCTTATCCTCCTTCATTTCTATTTATAGGGTGTTATGGAAACCATTGAATATACCAACGAAATAATTGATTTAGATGATCTTAGTAACCGAGTTGGGGTAGCTGCGGTGACAATTCGACAGCAAGAACAAGGCCTAGTAAATTATGCCAATTCATGGATAAGTCGAGTGAAACTTTGCATTCAACAACACTGCGATAACTTTGAACAACTAGTATAAGTTATTGAACAACTAGTAGATTCCATGAAAAAAAATTAAGCAATGTTTTATTTAATATGCTTAATCGCCACTTAAGAAAAACAACAAAAAATTTAAAACAGTAATCTCTTTCTTGCCATGCAACATTTGTTAAGACAACAGACTCGATAATGTTAGAATTAAAGAGTGTTTTGAGCAAATTTGATAAATACTTCATTGTGTTACAAAATGTGTTTTGAGTGCATCTTGTGAACGGCTAAGTAAATAAAAGCAAAACCTCGCACAGAAGGACTTAAATAGATCGACACAAACACCAAGATTTAGACGCAAGGAAATTGGGATTCTGTATAAATCCGCCGAAGCTTAAGCCTCTTGAAAACGTGTGAGATAAACGTCTATTAAATAGAGAAATAAAAATCACTGACCTTTAAATTGGCTTCTTACTTCTGCCGGAAGAAACACAGTGGGACCCTTCTGCCTTCCTACAACAAAGAACTAATTATATTTAAATTGCACTTACTTAGAAATACAGTTAAAAAGATAACTAGGTGAAACGTAATTCCTTAAATATCAATTAATTAAACCTGAATCCTAACATGTGTCCTATGTTTTGTTATTTATGATAAAATTTAGATGTGCAGGTATTTTATTTTGATAGAAACTCGGATGAATAGTTATTGAAATTGATCGATGAACATAATAAACAAAAACAACTGTCATTGAAAACATTTCATGCATTATATGAGAATTCAATTAAATAAAATAATGCGAACCCTGTGTTATTGTTGAAAACATTTTGCATAATTATTAAACCGAATTAGTCCGAATAAGTTCAAAGTAATTTTTGTTTGCACGAAATTAGTGCATTCAATGGATATTTGTTTTAAAAAAATATTCAGAACTTTACTTTAGATGCAGTTAAACGTATTCCTGAAAGATTTCGCAAAAGCTTAATTAGTCATAAAAGAGCAACGGAAAAATCAACAGAGGTTGAAATTAACGTTGCTAAGCACAATTTTAGATCAAAGAATCTTCAAAAGAATAAATTCTCTTACAACCTTAACTTTACGAATGCCTCTAAGCCTTATTGAAATTCAAATAATTTCGAATGGAGTATTGCCTGTTTAGTCTTGCCTTTCTTATCTACAATGATTTGATTAGTTAGTTAATCAAGTCTAGCTTTATGTTTTTTGTCTAGTCTTAACTAACTAGTTTACTCTATTTAGTCTTTCTTTATCTTATCGAGTCTGTCAATTTCTTGTTTTTGTTTATCTATGCACTTAATTTCTCTTATCTATGCACTTAATTATAGCAATTTATTTGTAGATAATAATATCTGCGTTTTTGAAAAAACTGATTCTAGAAAGCAAAGCAACAAGTTTCAACTACTTAATAATTCGAACCCCACAAATTTATGAAATAATATGTCGTATTTAAGACGAATAATGTTACTGTGCCATATTACTGTGCATCGGTCAGCGAATAGTTTGCATACAAAGAGTTTTTAATTTGTCATCAAATAAAATTCTCGCTGCACAGGGCATAGCTACTGCGATTGTGTTGCGTAAGTTTTAATGGTTCTTTTCAATTATAGGTGTATAATGTATAAAGGTTAATAATGTCATTCCAGTCTTGTTAATCTTGGCTGTCTAGCCTTATCTGTCTAGTCTTGTTTGTCCAATCTTGTCGGTCTAGTCTTGTCTGTCTAGTCTTGCCTGTCTCGTCTTGTCTGTCTTATCTTGTCTGTCTAGTCTTGTCTGTCTACTCTAGCGCATGCTATGGTGTGTACCACTGTGGGCAAATAAATTGGCAACAAATAAATTGCAATCCAGAAAACTGGATAAATTAGTATCCGTCCAACACCAACAGAAGATTACTTTGAGGGTGTGCAGTGCATATCGTACAGTGTCCCGAGAGGCAGCAATAGTTATCGAGGCTATTGGACCTACTGATCTGCTCCCGAAAGAGAGGAGATCAATAACTTTTATACACTTATAAACAACTTATATACACTGAATTGATATACACTAAATTGATAGATTCACTAAGTTTTAACCACACTTATAAGTAGGGAAAGATAGTATGTTCTAGATCCACCTCCACCTCTGACATGCGCATGCGCGATGACCTTTGACCCCTAACCTAACCTTGACCTTCACCCCTAACCTTGACCTGGGAACTTCCGGTTTCGACTTCCGGTTTTGACTTCCGGTTTCGACTTCCGGTTTCGACTTCTGTTTTCGACTTCCTGTTTCCGGTTTCGACTTCCGGTTTCGACTTCCTGTTTCGACTTCCGGTTTCGACTTCCTGTTTCCGGTTTCGACTTCCGGCCGCCATTTTCGGAACTTCCAGATGCGCGGGAATATTCAAAATATAGACGCGAGGCGAGGAAATTCA
This sequence comes from Phosphuga atrata, assembly GCA_944588485.1. Taxonomy (NCBI): domain Eukaryota; kingdom Metazoa; phylum Arthropoda; class Insecta; order Coleoptera; family Silphidae; genus Phosphuga; species Phosphuga atrata. The sequence goes on from OX155892.1 coordinate 53,184,443, forward strand.
AAATTAGACCCTGTTGAGACAAATGAGGTGTGAAGTTGGTTGCATACATCAACGGAACTAAATATATGAGACTAGACAGACGAGGCTAGAGCCATGGGACTAAATACATGAGAATAGATAGACGGGGCTAAATACATGAGACTAGATACATGAAACTAGATACATGGAGCCAGACAGACGAAGCTAAATACATGAGACTAGACAGACGGGGCTAGATACATGAGACTAGATAGACGGGGCTAGATACATGAGGCTAGACTAGACGGACTAGACTAAACCATTTTAAACCATTTGATGAGAAAAATCAAATCTGGTGTCAGGACGGCTCTAGCATGCGCCCTAAGGGAGTTACCGTCCGACCGCCTACCCCGCAGTAGATGACGTCATCCGCCGCGGCAGATATTGCTAAACTAATTATCTCGATGCTGATTGGCTGATTAACGAATAAATAATTACAGTTGACCTTTTCCATCAATTTATATGTAATGGACAAGACTGGACAGACAAGACTAGACAGACGAGACTAGTTAGATGAAGCTAGACAGATGGGGGGGCTAAATACATGAGATTAGACAGACCAAGCTAAATACATGAAACTAGATTAGACTGAACTAAAATATATAAGGGATTGTTTAATGTAAATAAAATATATTTTCGATTGTTTTTTTATAATTGTTAATACTGTTTATATTATTACTTTCATTATGCTATCTACGTTTTATTTTGATTTACGGCTTGTTGATTAGACGCAACCGGATGTTTGTCAGTCATAACACCAGGCAAGAATAGAGGAGAGAGGACTAGACTAGACAGACTAGATAGACAGACAGACAAGCGGAGAAAATTCAAAATGAGTTGCGGGTGGGTAACGGACAATCCTGTATGCATACATAATTGATTGCAAATATATTACGGATTGATTCAAATGAGATTATTGGTTTTAGGCCGGACAAGATCGGACAATATCGAACAAGGTCGAACAAGAACGGACAAGACTATACAGACCTTATATTTATCCGAATAATTTCCTGAGTAAGCGAAATTTCTTAAACTTGCCTGTGAACCAGATCGTATTAATGTTTTTCATTTATATAAATACCAAAGATTTCAATTTTCTGGCATCCACTTTTCATCTACTTGCATCCACTTTTCATTTACTTGCATCCACTTTTCATCTACTTGCATCCACTTTTCATCACGCTAAACAGGGTGTGAGGTCTATGTGACCCCACGCTAAACAGGGTGTGAGGTCTATGTGACCCCACGCTAAACAGGGTGTGAGGTATATGTGACCCCACGCTAAACAGGGTGTGAGGTCTATATCACCCCACGCTAAACAGGGTGTGAGGTCTATGTGACCCCACGCTAAACAGGGTGTGAGGTCTATGTGACCCCACGCTAAACAGGGTGTGAGGTATATGTGACCCCACCCTAAAAAGTGGACGGAGTGGACGGAAAGTGGACGGAAAGTGAACGGAAAGTGGACGGAAAGTGTTTGCTAATAAAATCATATACTCATTGGGGTAGGTTAGGTGGGTTAACATTAGGGTAGGTTAGCATTAGATTAGTTGGGTTAGGTTACAGGTGTTAGGAATGAAGCGCGCTTCAGTCTTAACACCTGTAACCTAACCCAACTAATCTAATGCTAACCTACCCTAATGTTAACCCACCTAACCTACCCCAATGAGTATATGATTTTATTAGCAAACACTTTCCGTCCACTTTCCGTTCACTTTCCGTCCACTTTCCGTCCACTCCGTCCACTTTTTAGGGTGGGGTCACATATACCTCACACCCTGTTTAGCGTGGGGTCACATAGACCTCACACCCTGTTTAGCGTGGGGTCACATAGACCTCACACCCTGTTTAGCGTGGGGTGATATAGACCTCACACCCTGTTTAGCGTGGGGTCACATATACCTCACACCCTGTTTAGCGTGGGGTCACATAGACCTCACACCCTGTTTAGCGTGGGGTCACATAGACCTCACACCCTGTTTAGCGTGATGAAAAGTGGATGCAAGTAGATGAAAAGTGGATGCAAGTAAATGAAAAGTGGATGCAAGTAGATGAAAAGTGGATGCCAGAAAATTGAAATCTTTGGTATTTATATAAATGAAAAACATAAATACGATCTGGTTCACAGGCAAGTTTAAGAAATTTCGCTTACTCATAGGAAATTATTCGGATAAATATAAGGTCTGTATAGTCTTGTCCGTTCTTGTTCGACCTTGTTCGGTATTGTCCGATCTTGTCCGGCCTAAAACCAATAATCTCATTTGAATCAATCCGTAATATGTTTGCAATCAATTATGTATGCATACAGGATTGTCCATTACCCACCCGCAACTCATTTTGAATTTTCTCCGCTTGTCTGTCTGTCTATCTAGTCTGTCTAGTCTAGTCCTCTCTCCTCTATTCTTGCCTGGTGTTATGACTGACAAACATCCGGTTGCGTCTAATCAACAAGCCGTAAATCAAAATAAAACGTAGATAGCATAATGAAAGTAATAATATAAACAGTATTAACAATTATAAAAAAACAATCGAAAATATATTTTATTTACATTAAACAATCCCTTATATATTTTAGTTCAGTCTAATCTAGTTTCATGTATTTAGCTTGGTCTGTCTAATCTCATGTATTTAGCCCCCCCATCTGTCTAGCTTCATCTAACTAGTCTCGTCTGTCTAGTCTTGTCTGTCCAGTCTTGTCCATTACATATAAATTGATGGAAAAGGTCAACTGTAATTATTTATTCGTTAATCAGCCAATCAGCATCGAGATAATTAGTTTAGCAATATCTGCCGCGGCGGATGACGTCATCTACTGCGGGGTAGGCGGTCGGACGGTAACTCCCTTAGGGCGCATGCTAGAGCCGTCCTGACACCAGATTTGATTTTTCTCATCAAATGGTTTAAAATGGTTTAGTCTAGTCCGTCTAGTCTAGCCTCATGTATCTAGCCCCGTCTATCTAGTCTCATGTATCTAGCCCCGTCTGTCTAGTCTCATGTATTTAGCTTCGTCTGTCTGGCTCCATGTATCTAGTTTCATGTATCTAGTCTCATGTATTTAGCCCCGTCTATCCATTCTCATGTATTTAGTCCCATGGCTCTAGCCTCGTCTGTCTAGTCTCATATATTTAGTTCCGTTGATGTATGCAACCAACTTCACACCTCATTTGTCTCAACAGGGTCTAATTTTGAATTTCCTCGCCTCGCGTCTATATTTTGAATATTCCCGCGCATCTGGAAGTTCCGAAAATGGCGGCCGGAAGTCGAAACCGGAAACAGGAAGTCGAAACCGGAAGTCGAAACAGGAAGTCGAAACCGGAAGTCGAAACCGGAAGTCGAAACCGGAAACCGGAAGTCGAAACCGGAAGTTCCCAGGTCAAGGTTAGGGGTCAAGGTCAAGGTTAGGTTAGGGGTCAAAGGTCATCGCGCATGCGCATGTCAGAGGTGGAGGTGGATCTAGAACATACTATCTTTCCCTACTCTTATAGTATGTAAAATACATATACAAATATGTAAAATACATAACTTAGATATTATAAGTGTTGTTAAAAAATAGTGAATTTATCAATTCAGTCTATGTAAGGATTACCACGTAGTAACGGTCGTAACCATCCTATTCATTTAACAACTATTATGCTAGAAAGAATGCAAGAACAAACCTCCTTCAAGAATGGCAAGAAAGCTGGACAAATACGGAGAGAGGACAGTAGACTAGGTCAGCGCTGTCCAACTTCTCTTAGCCAGCGGGCCACTTTTTCTTTAGCAAATTTTTCGCGGGCCGAAAAAGCTCAAAAGTTATTTTATTTATACGAAAAAAATAAAGTCAAAGATAATAACATTTTTTCAACAATATTAAAATGAAATATCACATAGTATCGGACAAAACAATGTTATTCTTAAAAATAATATAAGAAATAATAAAAACACAATAAAATTAGAATAAGATTAAGCCTAAGCTATTTAACGGAGGCATTGTGTCCGTACTTGTTGAGCAACAATATCTTTTATGTCGATATCAATATTAGTTGTGGCAATTTAAATAATATTTTCAAGAGTGGAGTCTTTCAAGCTGTTTATAAATTTTGATTTTGTATATTTCATGTCAGAGAATGCACGCTCGCAGATATATGTACTTCGGATGCGGCCCGCGGGCCGCCAGTTGGACACCGCTGGACTAGGTTATTAATCCCAGACATAAATACACAGACTACTAGAGTCCTACCCGTCTAGTCTTGTCCGTATAGTCTTGTCCGTTTTGTCATGTCTGTCTAGTCATATGCGTCATGTGTGTCTAGTCTTGTCTGTTTAGTCTTATCTGTCTAATCTTGTCCGTCTAGTCTTCTCAGTATAGTCTTGTGCAGTGGTGTGCTGGAGCGGGCTCGCGGGGGGTCGCGCGAGCCAACAATGGGTTCATACCCACAGCGAGCCCGCTCCAGCACACCACTGCACAAGACTATACTGAGAAGACTAGACGGACAAGATTAGACAGATAAGACTAAACAGACAAGACTAGACTAGACTAGACTACAAGACTAATTTTGTATAAATTGGCGAGCCCATTGTTACCATTCTTATAAATTTGCGAACCCATTTTTAGTTTTTTGAAAATTAACTTTTCACACTTTCCACAATCCCAATCTATAATAAAAACATAGACCAAGCTTTACTTTCGTGTTTTTTTAAGAATTTATATTTTGTGTTTATACTTTCACACAAACTAACAATAAGAATAATTTACCATCGTTTCTCATACAAAAACATAATAGAACTTATAAAATTATAAAACATGAAATTTAAAACAAGTTAGACAACTTTTTGAACAGCAACAACATCCTGCTAGCAGCCATCCACGAAACTAGATATGCTGATGACCTAACAATGGATAGTGAAAACTATCGAATTTTTATAGGAAACCCGGCAGTTAGACTTTCCAACTCAAATCTCAAAATTTTAGGAACAGCCTTCGCAGTTCATAGAAGTATAATAAGAAAGGTTGTTGATTCTTAATCCTTCAGTGGAAGATTCTCTCTTATAACAATTAAATGCAAGAATAAATATTATTCAATATTCAACTGCCATGCACCAACTAATCAAGATAACAAAAGGAACCGAGACAAAGTAAAAGACTTCTGGGAAGATCTGGAAAACAGGATGTCAATAGTTCACAAGAACAACAGAGTAATCATAATGGGGGACTTTTATGCCCAATTAGGTAAAGAGAAATCATTCTGAAAAGTTATTGAGAACTATTCAGCTCACAACAGAACCAACACTAATGGTTCAAAATTAGTAGATATATGCAAGTCATTTAATCTTAAAATCAGGTCAACACACTTCAAAAAACTACCTAGAGAGCAGAAAACATGGATATCTCCAAACCCCATCTTGGGAGAGTTTCAAATTGATCCTGTCGCCATCTCCAGATATAATTTTCAAGAAATCAAAAACATTAGAGTCAATAGAAGAATGGAAGTTGACTCATATCACTACCCAACTAAGATCCACATTTATTCCAAAACATAAAATCATGAAACAAACCAGTACAACTAAGAGAATTAATAACGAAACTTTGAAGGAAAGAGAATGTGATTTTCAGGAGAGGCTGAAGAAAGTCAATATTGATGCTAACAACTTTACATAAATAATTAAACATATTGCATTTGAAATAGCCCCAGAGAACAAACTGAGAAAGCACAGATGGTGGAATAATTTAAGTGAAGAAGCACTTACACTAAAAAAGAAAGCCTGGAACTGGTATAGCAGAAAAAGAAGCAGTAATTGGAAAATCTATCAATTTAAGAAGAAGGGAGCAGATAAAATTATTAGGGCACAAAAGAGGTGCTACGAAAAGGAGCAACTTAAAAATATAGAAGAGCATTTTAAAATATATAATACAAGAGATTACTACAAGACATTAAAGAACTGTATGTCTGGTTACATTCCGCAGTCGCCATACTTCAAGAAAGATAATGGAAAACTTGCACTTAACAATGAAAAAAACTGTAAGTTACAGGCAGCATAATTCGAAAAACTATTGAATTGTGAAAAAGCGACCAAACAACTGGAATTCCAAGATAATACTGAAAATTATAAACCACCAAGCATCGATATAATTAAAAGTTATTTCAAACAATTAAAACACAACAAAGCCCCAGGTGAAGACGGCCTCACAGCAGAAATTCTAAAAACTAGTGGAGATCTAGGTGCCACAATTATAAAAGAAAAACTAGATAAGGTCTGGGACACTGAATCAATTTAAGAAAACTGGAAGGTTGCATAAATTCACCCACTTCATATAAAAGGGGACAAAACAGATATAAATAATTACAGAGGAATTTCATTACTACCCTTGGTATACAAAATATTATCGAAAGCTCTTCTGGACATACTAAATCTTCAATTAGACAAACAAATTGGAAAATATCCAACTAGATTTCGGAGTAACAGATTCTGCCTAGAACAAATTCTAAACCTTAAACAAATAACTAAGTACATTAAAATATCAAATAAAAAGATAGTGCTAATATTTGTCGATTTTAAAAAAGCATATGAATCAATAGACAGAGACTCCCTCCTCAAAACCCTGAAGGAATTTGCAGTAGATAGGAAAATTCTGAAAATAAGTAAACAAACTCTTACAAACACAGTATCTAAAGTGAAATTCCTTGGAACAACCTCTAGTCCCTTCCAAATTTTATCAGGAATCCGACAAGGAGACGGTTTGTCATCATTATTATTCAACTGTGTGCTGGAAACGGTTATAAGAGAATGGAAAATAGAAGAGGAAAAACAAAAAGTTAATAACTACATAAAGTTGGGTAGATCGAAAGAAGCAATAAATTGTTTTGTCTTTGCAGACGATCTCGTAATAATAGATGAAGCCTTGGAGAATGCAAAGAAAAGACTAGAACTTCTGAAGAAAACAGCTGAGAAGGCAGGTCTACAAGTATCTTTCGAAAAGACGGAATACATGACCAATGAAAGTAACCCACCAACAAATTTAATAACCAAATATGGCAACATCAAGAAAAGTGACAACTTCAAATATTTGGGTGGAAATATAAATATAAAAAGTGAAAAAGAAGCAGTTAAAATCAGAACTGAAAAAATGCAAAAGAACATACATGAAAGTGAGAAATCTGTACAATAAAAAATGTTTTTCTAAAGATGCTAAATTAAGGCAGAAGTCCTCTAAGGGTCTGAAACACTACTTTTAACCGGATGCAAAATGGTATTGGAAGATTTGGAAAAGATGGAAAGAAGAATTCTTCGAAAAATATTAGGCCCAATCAAAAACAAAGATGGCAATTGGGTTTTTAGACCAAATAAGGAAGTGTACTCATTCTGCCCTAAAATAACAGACGAGATCAGGAAAAGACGTGTTACACTCTATGGATATCTAGAGAGAATGAAGGGGGACAGATTGACAAATAAGATACATACGTTCTTCCAGAACAGGAAAACGGACAAAGATAATGGATGAGAAGGCAAGGCAAAAAAGGACTTAAGAAGAAATGCCGATTAAACAGGAGACCTTGCTCAACAGAGAAAAATTCAGACAAGAAGTCAAGAAATTCAGAGGTTTCCAGGATGCTAAAACAAACAGAAAAACTAGTCTAGATCAGGAAATGTCTGAAGAAAGGAAAAAATCTCATTCTGAGAAAATGAAAGAGTGTTGGAGAAAGAGGAAGGAAAAAAGAAATAAATAGTTATTTTGATGTGGTCCTTAGTTGGATTGTAACAAATAATAAAACATGAAATGTAGCCTGAATACATAAACATATTTAACCTGTTCGTAGCTCTATAATATTAAGTCTTATTAAGTCTACCAAACAAATCCCATGGTGAAACAACTACTTCCCTTAGTAATACCACGCAGGATATTGAATTATACAACTGACATTTGAATGTTATTACTAGTTCCGGTACACGGTGCTAGTAATAATAATGAATAATAATAGTAATAAATAGTAATAAATAAATAATAATAATAGTAAATGAATATCCATCATATTCATGTCACTAAACGAGAACCAGATAAATAACATTGTTTTTAAAATCATTTCTTTCTGTATAGATTAAGTAAAGAAATAAAAGGGAAGAAGTAGTGAAGAAGGGAAGATTTAAGAAGTTAGAAGTCTATTTACATAAACAGGTGGTCATTCACTTAATCTAAATAGAAAGAAATGATCTTAAAAACAATGTTATTTATCAGGTTCTCGTGTAGTGACACGAATGTACATATACACAGGAAAATAGACGTGGAAATTATAAAAATAAGTAAAATGCTTGTAGCGTATGTACTTGGCGGTTTGGAAAAATTATCCCGCTTTATGCAAACATTTTGAATCTAATGACAAAACTTCTGGATTATTAAATCAATTTGGAATTTCTTAAAATTTAGCTTTAATGATCGACGTCTTACAGGAATTCGCTTACCTTTCAGAAGCCGTAACATTAATATTGCTAAAGCAATTTTTTTGTCTAAGCAATTGTTCGGTCTATTAACGCTATTAATTATTTGAAGGATTCTGCTAGTTGCTATGGAGCTAAAATCGAGGATATGCTTAAGTCTAAAGCGTTTGAAGGGTTAAAGTGTTAAAAAAATTGCTCCTCTCCCCCAGGTGGCGGTCATCGGCAGCGAGCTCATTGTTAACATTTTCCCAGCACACCACTGGTCTTATCCTTCTAGTCTTATCCGTCTAGTCTTGTCTATCTAATCTTGTGCGTCTAGTCTTGTCCGTCTAGTCTTGTCCGTTTAGTCATGTCCGTCTAATCTGGTCCGTCTAGTCTTGATCGTCTAGTCTTGTCCTTCTACTCTTGAACGTCTGGTCTTGTTCGTCTAGTCTTGTCCATCCAGTCTTGTCCATCTAGTCTTGTTCGTCTTGTCTTGCCCCTTTACTTTTGTCTATCTACTCTCGTCTGTCTACACCGTCTAGTCCGTCTAGTCCTTCAAGTGCGCCTAGTCCATCTAATCCTTCAAGTCCGTCTAGTCTGTCTAATCCTGTCTTGTCTGTATAATACAGGGTTATTACCAAAGAAATAGACACTTTCAATGTTTTATTTAACAAAAACTAATAACGTTATTATGAATTCGTTTAAACTATTTTACACAGTGTTTCTTAAAGTTTACTTAGGGAACTCATAGGTGCTCAATAGGCTCCTCCTGTCACACGGCACACATCAAGGCGATAGTCTAGTTCATTCCAAGCCCGGTGTAACATATCTGCTTTGACACTTTCCACTGCTCTCGTGATGCGTTTTTTTAACTTATCTAAATTACTAGGAAGCGAAGGGGCGTAAGCCAGGCCTTTCACAAATCCCCAGAGAAAAAAATCGCACGGTGTAATATCGGGGCTCGATATTACACCGGGGGCTAGCCACCGTACGAGAACGCGGTTATCGGCACGTGTTGCACGGCCTATCCAGGGCTGTGGAAGTGTTTTGTCCAGATAATTTCTAACGACACAGTGCCAGTGAGGACCCGCTCCATCTTGTTCGAAGATAAAGTTCCCCCTGTCCTCATGAAGTTGAGGCATCAACCAATTGATCAACATTTGATGATATTTAGCTCCCGTTACTGTGTTTTCTTCAAAAAAAGTAAGGACCACACAACTGTGTGCCAGATACAGCACAGAATACATTCACATTTGGAGAATCACGCAAATGCTCCACCAACACTCTCGGAGGTTCAGTCCCGCATATTCGGAGGTGTTTATTCACCTCGCCACTTATGTGTAACGTTGACTCGTCACTGAAAATTATCCGCACGCAAAACTCATCTTCTTCATAAAGTTGCAGCATTTCATTGCAAAAATCTTTACGTTTAAGCTTGTCATCTTAGTCATCTTGAATGTAGATGCTGTACCAAGGGCAATGCGCAAGGCGTCAATTTTAGTTGTTTACGTAACATTTTCCACACACTTGGTTGCGGAATTTGTAATTCCAAACTTGAACGTGTTGTTGACTTTTGTGGACTTCTTGGTAAGCAGCACGAACACGTTCCACTGTTCCTTCTGACACACGAGGTCTTCCTGGACTTTTGCCTTTACATAAACACCCTGTCGTTTCAAATTGATTGTACCAATAGAGATTATATAGATTATGTAGATCGACTGTCTAATATGTGGTGATTTTCCAAAACGTGTTCGAAAATGTCTTTGGACAACCTATAGTCCATTTTTTTAAGAATGCAGTACAGGGAAGATAGGGCTTATTTGACCTTGTTCTCTGATTGGCTTAAATCAAGGAGAAGTTCACACCGATGATATTTACTTCTCCATCTCATCCTCTTATCTCTCTTTCTTTTCACATACATTTGCAGCTGTTAGTTGTCAATGGCTGCCGTGTCAATTCACAATTATCATCTGATCTGTTTGTATCATTTAGATTTGTTGCGTTTTTCTCCATCTTTTTGTTTTTATTTTATTACTATTGTTGCCATTTATTCAACAATAACAATAAGATATTCAATGACACCATTCATAAACTACCAATTTTATATTCAAGTAACTATATTTGAATTTAGCGCCAAATTTTGTAACTAGATTGAACATTTGTCATAGTGTAAATCAGGTTTCTAGTTACTGCATTCTTAAGAAAATGGACTATAGCTATTATGCTTGCGCAGTACTACCAACTGTACTATCGAAACTTCTACAGTTCCTCAATCTGACAGCCCAAAATGCATGTCAATATCACAAATAATTTTTAGTTTTTACAATACCAAGGGTGTCTATTTCTTTTATAATAACCCTGTATTGTCTCTTTACAGATTAGAGAAATTATTGCAATTAATGAAATAGTATTCAGTATTTAATCAAATGTGAAACGCTTTCTGTGTTGATATTACAAGGACATATTCAGGGATTATAAATTAAATTCTTAAAAATATGGAATATGCCGTACTGACTGAAAAACCTTTATTATTTCATTAAGATTCTTACAAAGACAATTCTAATTTGTTCGCAAAATGTATGGACTGAACGAAAACGGATTTATTCAAAATAAAATTGTTAAGAGGACGAAGTATATTTATTAAAAGCGTAGAATTTAAATATTGTTTTTAAAATAAGGATTTAGAAAAGAAATGCAATTAATAATTTATTCTCCTTTATATAATAAGCTAATTAAAGATTACATGTTATTGAATGGAAATGAAAAGAAAAATGTGGAATATAAAAACATTAAATAATGTTTTGTAAATCTTTTCTCTTGTATATTTATTATGTAACTTTTAATGAAATTATTTTGATATGCAAATTGATTTGAAGTGTATGAGAAGGGTAAATTGGGTTTATTCTTCGAGGAGATATAAAAAGCGATCGCTCAAAATTTTATTAAGGGAAAAGGTAGGCGTCTTGGTTTAGCCTTCATCCGGCTTTTCCATATAAACACGTTCACTTTCCCCTAAGCAAATTTTCAAATAAACCGATATCCGTCAACCAATTCAATGTTTTATTTGATTTTATTTTTTTGTTTTGTTCACGCAGGTTGGTCGAAAGGTTCGACGCCGATAGCGCTGCGCACTCTGCCAGCGCCCGGACTCAAGGAGCAAAGAAGATCTACAGGTCCCACCGGAGATGATAAATTGTCACATGGTCCCTGGTTGTATATTCTGCTGGCTGCAGGATCTACTTTGATAGTGGCAGGAGCTATAGGTGCAATACTACTAGCTATACGACGTTTCAAGGTGGATAGTCCCGTGCGGGAGAGGCGACAACGAAGCCCTAAAAGGGAGGAAATCCCACTGAACCCCGGTGTCTCTACTTATACAGACACTTCTATAAATGATGATAAGAATCCAGATCTAATTCCGCCAACCAACGGTAACATAATAATTATATACAACAACTCGTTCTAATTTGCTTATTAGAAACACAGTTGATGAATGTGTCTTGTATATATATTGGATATTAATATGTGTTTGTTTTCGAATAGAAAGTCTTTTGGAGTGTACAGCCCCATATACTATAACCGCTCGTCCCAGTACTAAGAGGAATAGCGCCACCCAGATGCCCGTAAAGCCGTACCATGTGACATGGGCTCCGATCCTTCAGTCGCGAAATTGCGCCACACAAACCCCGCCCCCGCACAAAGAGAGTTCCGTCTAATTAATCAGCGGCTCCGGGACCAATTCCACCTGTGATACTTGTGAATAAATCTCATAAGCGACATTATCAACTATACTGTTATTATGCTGTTATTATTTCATTGTGAATAAATATCATTCTATGTAATTCTCCTTTATCTATTACTAACAACCCATTTTATCATTCTCAATCTTGCAGTCTTCAAAGCAGCTACAAAAAAAACAGGCTGTCACCTACAAAAACTCCAAAATTCCTTTTAGAGGTGATAGTATGGTGGCTTACAGAAATGGAAATGCTTTGAAACTTGATTTTTTTTTAACGCATTGCTTCTGTTTTCTTCTAGTTTTCTACTAGTTCTAATTCTGCACTATTCGATGACTGCTTTTTGGGCATACTCTCTCACATCTTCCAATGCCTTCCAATAACGAGAATAGCGATATCATCAGCGAAGTCGCTTACTTAGATATTTTCCTGCATTGATAGAATAGAATAGGTAAACATTGACAAATAATCTTTAAATATGTTTAAATATAGGTATTATCTGAAATATAGCCAAGCTTTCATCCAACAAAACCAACTATACATCCAACTACTCCATCACAGAAAAGGAAGCAAAAGATCGTTTTTGAAATCGATTTTTTTTTTCTCTTTAAAGGCTCTTCTCTTTTAAGTGTGTACCGTCGAATCTTGCTAATGCCCGACATACACACAACGGTCCACCGGAGAGGTCTACCTGTGCAGGTATGCCTGCGCAGGTAGACCGGAGCATGTGTGGGAATAGACCTGTGCAGTTTTTTGAACCTGCGCAGGTAACCGACAAGATCGAAACTCAATTCTTTCGACGGTGTACCTGTGCAAGTCACGTCAGTTGTTTTCTAATGTGTTTTGGACACTGTCTTCCACATTTCTGACCGCTATTTCAATTTGTTTGGAAAAGTCTGGACGACAATCGAGCTGTTTCGTGATCCACAGTTCTAGCTTGTTGAAAGTCTTCAGACTTCGTCAACAGCATCCAGCTATCTTCGTTAAGAAATTCAAATCCACAATTTGCAGCATCGATAAAATATATTATTTCAATTTACAAAAAGATAAATCGTAAAATAAATGGCAGACTCAGCAACCTCACCTAACAGACGCAGGATGCTACCAACGAGCGGAAGAACATTTCCTACGGAGAGCTATCGCACTTCTATAGGAAGCAATAAACCCTTATAATTAGAATCCATAGTTTCAAATAGGAATTTTAAACATATGCATTGTATAGAACTTTCTTGTATGTATAATTAATAACTTAGTAATCCATCATCTTCAGGAGCCCATCAGGTAGAGCTTTCCGGCAACCGATGCAATGTACAATTTTCACTTATGATGTTTTTTTATAATACATGAACGGCTGCTTAGTGCATGGAAGTAGCGTCATCAGTGCAAACGCTAATAGGTTCATGTTTTCTACTGCATCTCCCCTCGTACGTCATTTTGTGTTGCGCAGCAAAAGAAAAGGTTGCTTATAATTTTATTATCTTTTCGAGAATTATATTAGCTGAGCTTTGTTGCTGATTATTTTCAACGATTTGTAGGGCCTGCGATTGGTTAGTATTCGAATTCATTTTTAACTTCAACCAAATGTTCGCAGTGCTGATTACTAGTATCTCGCGAAAAATCTTAATTATATAATAGAATTTATTGGATGAACTGAATCTTCTGATGCAGCAATGTTCTATGTTCATATATTTACATATATTATAACATCTTACGCGGGACACAGTTGGCATTCACTGCTCTTACCCCAAGGGTTTAAAAACCCTTTAAGCAATTCTTTCATTCCTTAACTTACACAACTTCCTTCCATATTTTCCCCCTTTCCCCGCTGCCTCTACTGCCCCTTTGTACACATTTTCCTCTTATAAATACCCCAGCGTACTTCTGTCTAGTTGATGCACTCTTTTTATAAACTATAGTTGTACCCTGTCACACGCCGTTCACACTATCTTTGTTACTATTTCTCTTCATGTTTATTGCATGGATTTTTCTATAATTGGGTGCCGCAAGCGTATGCTAGGGACAACAATAATCAAGTAACAACAAAGTGCAGGAGCAAAGTTTTTATTTCAAGCGATTTGATGATAAAATTAACTAAATATCCCATAAACATAAAGGAAAAATGAAAAATTCATCCAAACAGTTTCGTTCATCGCATTAAAGACAACTGAGCATTATATTTGTACTATTTATTCTTCCTATCCTAAGTAATTAAGTTTCTTCAGTCCCTAAGTTTTCTTTCCGAAGTTTTCTTCAGAAGGGCGCAGAATAATGGCGTTTCCAAATTTCCACCGCGAAAAATTTGGTAGCGGTGCGGCAATAAAATCGCAATGCCCACACCAAAATACAATTTTTACGAGTATATTCATGATTTCGGCAATGGAAGAAGCTATGCTATTTTAAGCATTGACAGCTCCTTTAAGGAGCTCACAGGCCGGTGCAAAAGTATCGTTTCCGTTATCGCAGTGGACCAATTGCCTTTGGCGTTTTATGTACATGTTCAGATCAATAAGCGCGATTTGGGGGTTAGGGGGTTCAATGCTCAAATAAAATCCGCAATTGCTCATACCATTAATTAATTATTTTATTAGCTATTAACTATTTAAAGTACAAATCGTTTTTCCACTATTTGTGAGGGAAGCATTGAGTTTTTTTTTATTAAATTTGCTTTCAATAAATTGCTCACTTTTTGCTCATCTAGTTTCTATGCAAGATCTTGGTTCATTTTAAAATTTTTTTTTTAATTAATCAAAAGAAATTATTTCGATTTAAAATGGCGATAAACGTAGTAAAAGACTGACATCTCATGCGCATGCACATAAATAAACTCATCGCGCATGCGCTTATGGCACGGAAAACGTAAGTATACATATGTACAAAATAATAACAAAACAAGTAAACATAAACATATATATATGGAAGGCTAACCTACATTAAACAAATACTTTCAAGGTAAACTAATTAGTTATTATTAAATTAAAATTTATTTAAATGTAGTCATTGCGGCTAAAATGTGCTTTAAACCTTTAAACCATTGGCCGTTGGTTTTACCTTGGTTAGATTAGGTTGTCCGCCGCGAAGCGGGAACATAAATCAAGACAACATACGCGCGGCAGCGCGAACTCTCGATCCAATATAGAACAAAGTGGCAAGGACCGTTGGTTTTACCTTGGTTAGATTAGGTTGCCTACCGCGAAGCGCGAAGATAAATGAAGACAACATACGCGCGGCAGCGCGAACTCTCGATTCAATATAGGACAAAGCGGCAAGGATCGTTGGTTTAACTCTGGTTAGGTTAGAGTTGTTGGGGTTTATTATCATTTTAAATAACTTTTATATGCCCCCTTCAAATTTATTTTCCCTACGCCTTTGTGTTTTGCCCCCTATGCGCATGCGCATAATGCGTACGGTGGGTTGCCAATACATGTCATTTCAAGTGATTGTTTAAAGCACATTTTAACCGTCATTGCTATAAGACAATTATTATATTCTTGTCGCCATTTAATGAATAAACGTCTTTTGTGTACGTCTAATTATTTGTTTATTTATTTTTAAAAATTATACATAAGTAAAAAATTTATTATAATTTTCGGTTAAAACCCTTTCACTACCATGTCAATTTTAAGGAATCACACAGCGCCAATATTTATAAAAATGCCGGTAGTTATGCAACCCCTTTCACATTGATAAGCCACCTATTGATCAAACTCGGGAGATTTTATAAAGAAACTTTTTTGAAAATAATAAAAAAAATAAACCAAATGACACAACTTTAGAATTACAATATGTTGTGTATTCGATATAACACTGTTTCATTCACTGATTCGATTCGACTGTATTGTCGACTGATTCGACTGAATCGATGTAACACGGAATACACATATGTGGTTCGCCTGGACAGCTTCCACAGAATGTTATAATTTTTTCAGTTTGATTTGTGGCTTCTTTCCATCTATATCTTTTAGAATTTCCTTTGTAACAGTTTTTACAATATTTTTTTTATTTTTTCCGGCACCTTCTTTGCTCTTCAGTTCGTGACGAGCTTTACATCCCTTGCTTGAGTTCCTTCTTTCGGCACAGTAAAGTAAATCACTAATTACTTCTTTTCTGATTTTGGAATTGAATTACCAGTTGCTTCCTTATATAGAATAGGGGAGAGTGGGGCGGCTTCATACAGTTTTTATATTTCGCTTTGTGGAATGCTGTGTATTACGTATATCTCTTTCAATTTACAGTATATTGATAGTTGAACTATTTCATAATGTAGTAGAAGCATAATATTACTGAAAATCCACGTGCGTGAATTTACATAATGCTTTAAAAAAAAGGAAAATGTATGAATGTACCTCATTAGTGGGGTACCGGAGGGGCACATTTATACGTGAAGGGGCAGGTTAATAACACTTGAAAGAAGATAAAAGAAGGATTCAAATTATTTGTCTCTTTAATGTTTGTGCAATAAGTCCGTATTTGGCTGCTGTTTTCTGAAAAGAGAGTTTGTGTTCCAAAACATCAGATATAGCTGACAATATTGCCTCTTCGTTAACCTCCCTACTCCTCGTCCCCTTCTTCTTATAATTTGTAACCAAGATCCTACTGTGTAACAAAAAATGATAGGTATCATTAAATTGCCAAAAAACACAAGAATTAGGGGCATATGAATACAGTATGAATGTGCCCCGTGTACTTGTGTATGAATCTACCCCATCACATGTAATTAATAAAAAAATATGCCAAAAAAAAAACTGTATTCATATAGGATAATTTACAAATCAAATCAACAGCAATATGATATTATGATTAATATTACATAACAGTGATTAATCCAAACAACATTAACTAGTCACAAAATACGTCCATAAATA
The DNA here is from genome assembly GCA_944588485.1 of Phosphuga atrata. Lineage (NCBI taxonomy): Eukaryota > Metazoa > Arthropoda > Insecta > Coleoptera > Silphidae > Phosphuga > Phosphuga atrata. Next base: position 53,201,454 of record OX155892.1, read on the forward strand.
TACGGGACATAATTTTTGAAATCGGAGTCTTCGGATAGAATTCATCATTACTCCAATAGTTACTTATTGCCGGCATATTTACCATTCCCATATATCCGATAACACTAAAAGGAGTTTGTAAAAATATGGGAATTTCCATTTTTTTTTTGGGGTTGGCGGATTTTTACCTTGAATAACTGTTACTAATCGTCCTCCGTAGTGTATTTGCAAACTTAGAGCGCCAAAGCGAAGCTTCTACGTCGATTTATTAAACAAATATACGGGTTTTTATAAAAAAAATGACATTTTTTTGACGCAACAGTTAATATTTTCCTTCACTGCCTAACCTCTCTAATTACTTGTCAAACAAAAAGTGCAGGAGAAGCCCAACCGACGTTGCCAATTTTATCTTTTTATTTTACCTTGTTCTGGTAAACACTTCAATATACAATTTCTGCACATACACTTACAACAACATTGAAATATAAATTTAATTTTTAATTCTAATTTCATTCTAATTGGTTTAACTCAGGTTAACTCAATACTTTTTGCAACTTTGTCTTATTTTAGACCATATAGGCGCAGCAGTGCGTTTAAATTTATGGCCCTTGACGGTATTATTAAAAAAATAGGTACCGAAGGAGACCCAGACCCGTCTGCAACTTCACATTTATTTGAAAGTTTTGCGCATGCACATTGTTGTAGCAGAACATAGATGTAGTGCAAAATAATTTTGTGAGGGGTTTATTTTTTAACTAGAAAATTTAGTAACTATTGTTTTCATCTGCCTGTACTAATCATCATAATCATTTAATAGAACCTGCATATTTCGGGTGAAATAGTTGTTCTAAATTGATATGTTGAATACAAATAATAAATCCATTAAAATACAGATGAGTTGCTTGTATGAAAACTTGTAATATTTCCAAGGAAAAATGTAAATAAATTAATATTTTCATCAAATTAAATAATAAAAATTGCCAGATCCTCCATCTGGAAAATATAAATTAAATTTTGAAATTAAAAAAAACCAGATAAAACCTTACATTGGACCGAGAGTTCGCGCTGCCGCGCGTATGTTGTCTTGATTTATCTTCCCGCTTCGCGGCGGGCAACCTAATCTAACCAGGGTTAAACCAACGGCCCTTGTTACTTTGTCCTATATTGGATCGAGAGTTCGCGCTGCCGCGCGTATGTTGTCTTGATTTATCTTCCCGCTTCGCGGCGGGCAACCTAATCTAACCAGGGTTAAACCAACGGCCCTTGTCACTTTGTCCTACATTGGACCGAGAGTTCGCGCTGCCGCGCGTATGTTGTCTTGATTTAGCTTGCCGCTTCGCGGCGGACAACCTAATCTAACCAAGGTAAAACCAACGGTTCTTGCCACTTTGTCCTATATTGGATCGAGAGTTCGCGCTGCCGCGCGTATGTTGTCTTGATTTATCTTCCCGCTTCGCGGCGGACAACCTAATCTAACCAAGGTAAAACCAACGGTTCTTGCCACTTTGTCCTATATTGGATCGAGAGTTCGCGCTGCCGCGCGTATGTTGTCTTAATTTATCTTCCCGCTTCGCGGCGGACAACCTAATCTAACCAAGGTAAAACCAACGGTCCTTGCCACTTTGTCCTATATTGGACCGAGAGTTCGCGCTGCCGCGCGTATGTTGTCTTGGTTTATCTTCCCGCTTCGCGGGGGACAACCTAATCTAACCATGGTAAAACCAACGGTCCTTGCCACTTTGTCCTATATTGGATTGAGAGTTCGCGCTGCCGCGCTGCCGAGTCATTTAAAATTTCATTAATTTGTAATAAACTTAAATAATCTATTTTTGAAGAAGCCATTATTTTTGTAACTCATTGCTACTTAAAAAAGCTCTTCTCAAAACTTATTTTGTTTAAACAAAATATTTTTTTTAACCTTCTAGATAAATAAACAGACAAATAACACGCATAAAATAACGCACACGCATTACAGTAACTTTGAAATAAACATAAGCGTAGTAAAAATAAATTTTCTGACGTAAGTATATTAAATTAAGCTGTAAATATAATTAAAAATAATAGTTTAAGTATTTCAATATTTCTCAGATAATTAATTTTCACTACGCCTATGTTTTTTATTTCAATTATTTAAAAAAATTTACACTGCCACAGTTTCGCTACCGTGCGTATGTGGATTGATCGAGAGTACGCACTGCCGCGCTGTATGCGGTCTTGATCTATTCTCTCTCAGACAACCTAACCTAACCAACTCTCATTTAAACCACATGCGTGGTTTTCACATGCGGCAGCGCGAACTCTCGATCAAACCACATGCGTGAGAGAGTTCGCGCTGCCGTGCTGTATGCGGTCTTGATCTATTCTCTCTCGGACAACCTAACCTAACCAACTCTCAATTAAACCACATGCGTGCGGCAGCGCGAACTCTGGATCGAGAGTTCGCGCTGCCGCGCTGTATGCGGTCTTGATCTATTCTCTTTTGGACAACCTGACCTAACCAACTCTCAATTAAACCACATGCGTGCGGCATGATGGCCTAGTAGAGACCATCCGACACACCCTGCTAGATACCAGATGAGGCTCTGGCGACCGAGTCACGGCGGTATAACCTTTAGAACTGAAATTAAGGAAATGTAATTTCATACCCATGGAGGAAGATAACGGGAAATCACCTCTATTATACTTCCCAAGAGAACCACATGATGACGACATTCAAGTCATGATCGTGGTCGGAAACATTCATTAGTGAATATGCATAAGAAGAAGAAGAATACATAGAAGATTAACATGACCCCTGCGCAAGAATTAAAATAAAATTAAATATATTTAATACATATAATACTTAAATTTGTAGCGACACAGAAAAAAAGTATAATCCCTGCAAAAGAATTGAATTTGGCAACAGCGGATCTGCTGTATAAATATATTTTCTGTCAATTAACTGGACAGAAGTTGCAGTTATATTTGTTGTTGTATTAAAAAATGTCAGTTTTTTGGATTACAAAAGCCCGGATATTTCTTGAACCAGCCGACGTAGAAGATTCATTTTTACTTTCCACGTTTAGAAATACACTTTGGAAGACGATTAGCAACAGTTAGTGAAGGTAACTCCACAATTCCCATATTCTTAATAATAGCCCACCAAAAAGCTGTTTGATTTCTGAAAAATCTGTTGGGCACCAATTGTGAAGTCGTGATGCAGGTTGTACATCCGTTGCAAGTAAAGTTTGTGTGGCATACAGATTTGTTTGATCAGAAATTTCCTTGAATATATTATCATCCACCAGGTATGAAAAAAAAACAATTGGCTCTCCTCAAAACATAATTTCGGCTATATTAGATTTTATCCCCTCATTTGAACTAAAAATGAATTTGCGTTGTGCTCCAGTGCAAGAAGTCCGTAAATTTTCTGTATGAGGCAAATTTCCTGTTAGTTCATCAGTTTCAGATTCACTTGATAAGATTCTATTCGCTCTTTTTCTTCTCAAAGGAAAATCATCATTGTTATAATCCGTTCCATTACTTTCTGAGGTTGAATTACTAGATGTGACACTAGAAATCATCTTCATCCGACGAGGACAAAATTAAATAATTATCCATAAAGAGTAAATACTGTCACACTGACTTTTTAAAAATATGATTTGAGTGACTTCATTTTAAAAATTACAGAAAACTGCAAAATTTAAATAATTTGAGCATTATTACATATCATTACATAACATCACTAGATGGCCGGGGTCAAAAAGAAACCACGGGCTACATCGCCCGGGACGGCGCTGTATGAATTCAAGACCCCGGGTCACACCACCCGGGATGGCGGTGAAAGGGTTAATATGCGTTGAGCCATTCAGCGCCCTCCGTGCCACAATTGAAACTAACGGAAATTGTCATAAAACCTCCAGTGGAGTGTACAAAGCGCCATCGTAGCTATAGATTTGAACAAAATGGATGGTTAGATTATGGTTACATTAGGTTATATTAGGAGAAGATCAATCAAGAGCACATACAGCGCGGCAGGGTGACCTCTCGATCCAAAATAAGATAAAAATATCAATAGTATAAACCATTTTTATATACCCCCTTCAAATTTATTTTGCCTACGCATTTGTTTTGCCTCCAATGCGCATACGCGATGAGTTTATTTATGTGCATGCGCGTGAGATGTCAGTCTTTTATTACGTTTATCGCAATTTTAAATCGCAATAATTTCTTTTTATTAATTTAATTTTTTTTTTAAATAACCAAGGTCTTGCATAGAAACTAGATGAGCAAACAGTGAGCAATTTATTGAAAGCAAATTTAATAAAAAAATGCAATGCTTCCATCACAAATAGGGGAAAAATGATTTAAATAGTTAATAACTAATACAATAATTTAGGAATGATATGAGCAATTGCGGATTATAATTGAGCAATTAGTGAGCAATTAAGAGAGGTTACTCGTTTTTTTTTAAATTATTGCAGTTCCACGCCAACTTTTTGTAGGTTCCTTTCATAGTCACCAAAGAAAGCTTGCTTCCAGAAGGAAGCCTTATTTAGAGTTATTATTATGTTTAGGGATATGTGATTGCTTATGGTGGCCAGATCGTGGCAACACTAACTCAAATTACTCCAGCCGCCAAGGAGATTGTAAATATAACCTTAAAATTGTTATTATTGATGAAGTAAAAAGTGTACACGATCCGCGAAAGGCTATTATTAGCTCAGCCAATTTAAGAAGAAAGCGCAATCGACTGCAGAAAAAAAACGAGTGCTGTTGATTTGAAACAAAAGCTGCCGCATAGTAAAGGGTAATGAAGAAATTTATAAGTTAAGGGTGTACACCACATACCAGCAAACAATTGAGAAAGTGCTGGGATAATCTGAAACAAAAGTAAGTGACAACGATTTTGTTCCTATCGAATCGAATTGTTGCATGATATTTTCTATTTCAAAATGTGATAATTTTATCAATAATAATTTCAGAAAACGAAAGTTGACAACAACAATGAAACATCAACATCTCACAACTTGTGGGGGCCCTGCGCCTGTAGAAAGTGTGGATCGAGTCATGTGTAACAAGTGTAAATATCAACGTGGAAATTGATTGTCCATTAGATAGCACAGTAGCATTTGAAGAATTTGAAGAACATTGTAAATATTATAAAAAGGAAAAATTTATTTGCTTTCTTTTAACTTTTTCAGGTGACATGGAGTCGACGTCAGGTCTACATCAATTTTATGCAATTGCCTTTCATAATATTTCCCATGAAAAGATACTGAGGCTGATATTACTGCGAGAAGTGATTTGAACAGCAGCAAGAGTTTCATTCAATAACAAAAGAAAATTTCCAAAGCAGAAGAGAAGCTAGACTACTAAAGATTCTACAATAAAAAATATTCTCTATCATATAAAAATAAACATATTTGAGCAAAGTAAAGGGTGATTCATTTTGGATTTCCACATTAAAAATATTAAAAAAAACATGTAGAATTTGAAAAATATAAACAAATTATTTGCCCTTTAAGGTTAGTTTCATTACAATTATGTGTGAAAGATTATATCATGTAAATGACCGCCGCGGCTCATGTGACATGACGTAATCGTTTGTTCAAATTTTCGACTACTCTGCGACACAAATCAGGTTCTATGCCGGCTATTTCGCGTCTGATCTCCTGTTTCAGCTCTGCAATGGTGTTCGGTTTATTCTTGTATACTCTGCTCTTCAGATACCCCCAAAGGAAAAAAACTGCGGGAGTTAAATCACACGATCGCGGCGGCCAATTGAAGTCACCGTTACGTGAAATAATGCGACCGGGAAACTTGCCGCGCAGTAATTGTATCGTTTCTCCTGCTGTGTGGCAGGTGGCACCGTCCTGTTGAAACCATAAATCTTCGATATCCATATCTTCCAACTGCTCCCAAAGAAAATCTGTTATCATGTTCCGATAACGAACGCCATTAACCGTAACAGAGTTCTCCGCATGATCCTCGAAAAAAAATCGGCCAATTACGCCTCCGGACCAAAAGGCACACCAAACAGTGACCTTTTGAGGATGCATTTTCGTTTCAACAATCTCTCTTGGATTTTCCAATCCCCAAATACGACAATTGTGCTTATTTACGAAGCCATCAACGTGGAAATGTGCCTCATCGCTAAAGATAATTTTCATTGAAAAATTTACCCCTTGTTCTCTTATCCATTCGGCAAACACATGGCGCTGTTGATGGTCTCGAGGCTTCAATTCCTGTGTTATTTGGAGTTTGTACGGGTGTAACTTCAAATCTTTTGTTAAAATTTGCTGTGCAGTGGAATACGTAAGGCCCACTTGCTGCGATGGATGACGAATCGATGTGCTTGGATTTTCGGCCACGCTTTCGCGAACAATGGCAATATTTTGTTCCGAACGACCTCTACGAGCACGCTGAGGGGTTTTGATGTTAGCTACGGATCCAGTTTGTTCGAATTTTTGGACCACATTCCAAATTGTCCTCTCACAAGGTCGATTTTGCGCACCACAAACTTCACGAAATGCACTTTTCCTCGATCGGCCATTTTCATAATATGCTTGGATAATTTTAACACGTTGTTCTTGCGTATATTGCTCCATGACTATTTTTGTTTAACTTTTTAGGTTAGAAATCACACGCTGCCCTTGACAAATACAGTGGCGTGTCAAAAATATTTTAGATTGTAATGTGGAAACTCAAATTGAATCACCCTTTATATTTATTTCAAATATTTACATATACTCAAATATTAAGCCCACAACTCTCATTTAAGTTGGTAAACTGGGTTTAATGACAACTATTCAATGAACAATTTCTCAATAAAAAAATGTCATTAAACCCGGTTTATCATTCAAAATGCAATGTTATTAGGAGCAGTATCAATGGAGACACGGGCAGCCCATGATTATTTAATCTCCTTAATTGGGTATTTACCAATGGCTACAGAAGTTCAACCACATCTCCTTTGCTGAACTAATATCTTCTTCGAAAAGGAACATCGTCCTACATTTCAATATGGCTTCTGAAAGTCACGAATGTACACTCTGGTGAGCTGCCTTCCAAATCTATTGAATTTCCTCAAAACCAACGAGCAAGCCTCATCGAAACGCAACAGCCAATCACAGTGCTGAAGGCTTCCCCAAGGTAGCTCGAAACCTTCCTTGAGATAAGGAGCCGAATAAGGATCCTTGAGCTGTCAAGGAAGGTCTATGAAACGCGAAATAAGGAACAAGGATGCCTTGTTCCTCAAGGAACGACTATGAATACGAGGGTTAGATAAGGAGCCGAATAAGGTTCCTTGAGCTGTAAAGGAAGCTCTATGAAACGCGAAATAAGGAACAAAGAATCCTTGTTCTTGTATTGTTCCTGGGTGATTTTATGTTTTGGAGGACAGTATATAGCTGAAAGTTGTATTGTTCCAGTTGCTGTTTCTAATGCAATTGTAGTTGCTTGGAGGTAGTCGTGATTAGTGGTGCTGTGTAAATGGTGTTTAATGCTATTTTTAATAATGATCGCGGTTCCTCCTTGTGCTTTCCCCAATGGATGTTTCGTGTCGTATACCTATAGTGTAGTTAGGAATTTTTGCGTAGTTTCTATATGTAAAACATGATTCAGAGATCATCATGATATCAATGTCTCATCATAGTCTCAAGTTTTCAAAATGTCTTTTGTGTATCATCTTATCCGTTTGACAAACAAGTCATGTTGTTTGCATAGTGGGGCCGAATGCATGATTTCTTGGCAAAAATTATTTAACCCTTTCACCGCCATCCCGGGTGGTGTGACCCGGGGTCCTGATTTTATACAGTGCCGTCCCGGGCGATGTAGCCCGGGGTTTCTTTTTGACCCGGGCCATCTAGTGATTTCATCTGAAATTATTTCAATTTTGCAGATTTATATAATTTAAAAAAATCAAGTCAATCAAAACTTATTTGTAAAAAGTCCATGTGACACTATCTACTCTTGGATAATTATTTAATTTTGTCCTCGTCGGACGAGGGTGATTTAAGTGGAATTTCTAGTGTCACATCTAGTAATTCAACCTCAGAAAGCAATGGAACGGTTTATAACAATGACGATTTTCCTTTGAGAAGAAAAAGAGTGAATAGAATTTTATCAAGTGAATCTGAAACTGAAGAACTAACAGGAAATTTGCATCATGCAGAAAATTTATGGACTTTTTGAACTGGAGCACAACGCAAATTCATTTTTAGTTCAAATGAGGGGATAAATCCTAATATAGCCAAAATTATGTCTGGAGGAGAGCCAATTGATTTTTTGTTCATGCCTTGTGGATGTTAATATATTCAAGGAAATTTCTGATTAAACAAATCTATATGCCACACAAACTTTACTTGCAACGGATGTACAACCCGCATCAAGACTTCACAATTGGTGCCCAACAGATTTTTCAGAAATCAGCTTTTTGGTGTTATTGGATATATGGGAATGGTAAATATGCCGGCAATAAGTAACTATTGGAGTAATCATGAATTCTATCCGAAGACTCTGATTTCAAAAATCATGTCCCGCAACCATTTTGAGCTATTGTTGCGTATGGTCCACTTTGCGAATAACGAAGATAACCAAAATCAAAATAAATTGCACAAAATCGAAAATTTAGTAAAAATGCTTTTGAAAAATTATCAAAGTATCTATGATCTAACTAAGAATGTATGTGTTGACGAAAATTTAGTACCTTTCAAAGGACGATTAGCATCTCGCCAATTTATGAAACATAAACGACATAAGCACGGAATTAAAGTTTTTAAATTGTGTTCTTCGATTGGTTACACTTATAATTTATCCATTTATACTGGCAAAATTAATGACCAAGGTAATAGTGTCCCCACCCAAACTGTTTTACGCATTTGTGATTCGATCATGAATAAAGAACACACAATATATGTCGACAATTGGTATACTAGCATTGACTTGGCGGAGCGACTATTGCAAGAAAGTACTCATCTTTTAGGTACGATGAGGATAAACCGAAAAGGAATACCACCTTGCATTTTGGCAAGAAAACTAAGTTAGGAGAACACGTAGCCCAAGAAAATAGCAGTGGAATAACAATTTTGCGCTGGCGCGATAAAAGATACGTACTTATGTTATCTACAAAACATACTGATACTGTGCTTACAATAACTAATAAGCGCGGAAAAGAAATTACTAAATCACTTATCGTTCTTGAGTATAATAAACGAAAAGGGTTTTCAATGGCAAATTCATACATTTTATATAAGGAAGCAACTGGTAATACAATTCCGATTACAAAATTCAGAAAAGAAGTAATTAGTGATTTACTTTACTGCGCCGAAAGAAGGAACCAAAGCAAGGGATGTAAAGCTCGTCACGAACTGAAGAGCAATGAAGGACCATGGAAAAAATCAAAAAAATATTGTAAAAACTGTTACAAAGAAAATTCTAAAAAATATGAATGGAAAGAAGCCACAAATCAAACTGTAAAAATTATAACATTCTGTGGAAGCTGTCCAGGCGAACCATATATGTGTATTCCGTGTTACAATCGAATACACAACATATTGTAATTCTAAAGTTGTCATTTGTTTTTTTTTAAATTATTTTGAATAGTTTCTTTATACAATCTTCCGTTTTTGATCAATAGGTGGCTTATCATTGTGAAAGGGGTTGCATAACTACCGGCATTTTTATAAATATTGGCGCTGTGTGATATTCCTTAAAATTGACATGGCAGTGAAAGGGTTAAGCTAAATTTTGACTATAAAATGATATATACAACACTTCTTAATAATACTACAAAGTTTAATATGTATTTGTTTCTGAATTACATGCATGTATGTCAAGAACTAACATATTGACATTTATGAAGAATCATCAAAGTCTGTATCAATGATGTATTAACAGTCTGTATCAATTTTTTTTTGTGGAAAACTGGTTAGTGATATTAATGTTCTGTTTTCACACACATTAGTTACAAAACTCATTGGTTTTTATGTTTTAGAGTACCTATTTCGGTTCTGCACTGTCAGCAGTTAGACCAAATCAGTGAAAAACAAGCCTGCCGCCGATGTAGATATCTTGACCACTTGAAATTGTTTTGGTGATGTTTAGTAATATGTTATAACATTAATTCAAAAAAACAAATTCGTGTAAACGAAAATTACAATTTAAGTGTGTAACGTTTATTTGTACGAATTAGTTGATATCAGTGCATATCATGTCAGCAGTTATATTTTGTTTTGTTTTCGGATTAGTTGTTCTCGGTTAATTCGAAAAAAAAAGCTGCGCATGTTTGCCCCATTTGGAGATAATGCTGTTTTAGAGCGCAAAAGAATACCAAGTTTCCATGATTTTTTTGTGGAAAAATGGTTAGTCATATCAATGTCCTGTTTCCACACGTAGTTTATTTATACTTTCAAGGTTATCCTTGATTTTTTATATACCAAAACAATGTCAAGTGGTCAAGATTCTGCATCGGCGGCAGACCTGTTTTTCGCTGATTTGGTCTAATTTCTGACAGTACAGAACCGAAATAGGTAGTCTAAAACATAAAAACCAATGAGTTTTGTAACTAATGTGTGTGAAAACAGAACATTAATATCACTAACCAGTATTCCACAAAAAAAATTGATGCAGACTATTAATATATCATTGATACAGACTCTGATGATTCTTCATAAATGTTAATATGTTAGTTCTTTACATATACATGTATATAATTCAGAAACAAATACATATTAAACTTTGTATTATTATTAAGAAGTGTTGTACTTATCATTTTATAGTCAAAATTTAGCTCAAATAATTTTTGCCAAGAAATCATGCATTCGGGCCCCACTGTGCGTTGGCCTGTTTAATCGAACTTTTTCAATTTTATTTTGTTAATTTCAATATATTTGTCACAATACTCTTCATCTTAAATGAATTAAATTAGTTTCAGTATCTTTTTAACATTCTTGTCAAAAAAAAACTGTTACTTGAGGTTCTAAAAATATTTGATATTTCTGACTTAACTAACGTGCTTTTCTTTTTATTTTGTAGCCTGACGATGGCGAAATTGTTTAAAATTAAATTTGAAATCGCCGAAACTAGTAATAAGTAACAAATTTAAACAGTTTGTTCTTTCATTGTCCTATCGTCACCAGTTAATTTCACATTTAAATATTTTATATTATTTGAATCTTTTGAAAACGTAGTACAATCTGTCATTGAATAGAGGGAGCAGCAATCCGTTGACTTTTCCATTGAATTCGACGATCCAAGTTGTGAAAAGAAAAATATTATAAATATGAGTATTACAGCTGATACCTACTTACCCACAGATGAAGAACTAACAGTCCAAGAGATTGAAGTCTCTGGACCTGCTCTCAAAGCTGGCGCTTTCCATTTGGGGAAATCTTGCGAATACCAGAATAATGTGAGGTTAGTTACCTAATCAAAATAACTTATTTAATATGTCCTTTTAGGAATTCGTTTTGTGCAGAAATGAAAGAGGAGATCCAAGAGAATGTATTAATGAAGGTAAAGCTGTAACTGGCTGCGCTCTTCAATTCTTTAGAGATGTAAAGAAAAGTTGTTATGGAGAATTTATGCAATATGTGAACTGTCTTGATAAGTCAAGTCCATATCAAGCATTTTCTCCGTAAGTAAATACCATACTAATAAGTTTCTTTTATCAATGCAATTTATTATTGTAGTTGTCGTAATACTCAAGCTGTTTTTGACCAATGTGTAAAAGATAATCTTAATTTGGAACGCCCTCCTCATGATTATTTTGTACGTACACATGTTCACAAAGCAGCTAGGCCTAGGCCAGAAGAGCCTAAACCGAATTACCCTGATGCCAATCCGTATGTTCCTGATGATTATGAAAGACCACCAGGTAGATATGGTTCAAGATTCGTTTTTCTGTGGTAGAAAAATTACAGTGATTACAAAACATGTACAGGTTTATTGGAAATCTAAATGTATTTGTATTGTAGTATCCAACTTTAAAATATGTGAGAATGTAAATAAAATGGAATTAAATTGATGTTTAGGTTTTCTGTCATTGATTGTAAAAAGCTATTACCAATACAGTTAAATTGATGTTGGGGCTGGTTCAATTTTGGTCAATAATTTGATTGAATTTTTTAAACTGACAGCTATTTTATTTTAGTTTAATGTCCGCATACTGGATCAATAATTGTAGGATTACTTAATTTTACAACAGATATAAAACAAGTAAAACATGTTAATAGTAATAATTTATTTATTCACTTAGCCAAGATGGTCAAACCAAGTAACATATATTAAATAAAATGTTAACAATAATTATACATAAGAAAGATATCTAAACCATTTCAAGAAAAATATGCTAATACAATATAGTTTAAGGCCTTAGGCCACTCTACGAGCTGAAAAAATGGGCTATTTTGTGATTTTTTTTTCAAATATCAAATAAATCGAGATTACAAAAGTATAAGTTTTTTGTACATATGATTAACTGTAAATCATAATTTTTATAAACTCAGATGCAAAAAATTCAGGTCATTGTGTCATTTTCTAATTTTGAAGTTATTTTAGTACTTCGAATAAAACTTTTAGTGTTATACAATCAAAGAGGCCATCAGGATGTAGAAAAGAACAACATGTGGTACTTATCAGTTTACTTAATGACCATTAATAAGGGAGAATAAAATTTAAAGGTATGCTTTCTTCATAATAAAAGTTTTATTTGAAGTAAAGTTTTAATTGAAATGCGACTCCCAAATAATCATGATGAGGCGATTGCTCTAGTTGGTGCTGGGACAAGAACTCATGAGGGTAATGAGGCTAAAAGGTATAATAAAAAGACTGGGTATAAGTGTTTTAGGTGCCATAAGGTTGGACATTTTTCCTGCCCATAAGTCCTGCCCTTTGAAGTCAAACCAAAAACTAGATGTAGGAAAAAGAAAAAAGGATATCTCACATTCACACGGTGAAGCTTTCATAACAATACATGATGTAACAGAGTCAGATGGATGGCTGGCAGACTCCTCAGCCAGTGTTGTCCACCTTTGTAACAGAAGAGACTGGATTGTGAGGTATGAAGAATTTGTTTACCCCAAAGAGATACAAGTTGGAAAAAAAAACCAAGACTACAGACAATAAGTGGGAGAAAAACCATTTAGAAAATGTTTGGTTTACACCTGATATTTCCAAGAATCTTTTTTCTGTTGGTAGCGCTATAGAAAAGGGTTTTAATTTTGTAGCCGATATGAAGGGCTGTACACTTCAGAAAAACTGCATTACCCGACTTACAGGAGGAAAAATAAGTAATGGATTGTATCTATTGAACATGAGAGTCTGTGTACCAGAACAGGCTTTATCATCTGTGACAAAAATCTCACTTCAAGTTTGGCATGAACGCTTATGTCACCAGAATAAGCAACATGCGAAAGGTGTCTTAAAAGAGCATAAGATTGAAATGTTTTTGCCTTCAGATGAAGCTTCATTTCATGACAGAACTGAGCGACCTGTTGCACCTGCTGGCTTGGTTAGTGGAGATTTGTGTGGTCCGATGCAAATACAATCAATTGGTAACTCAAGGTACTTCCTGTATTTAAAGGACGATTTTTCAAAATTTCGTCGTGTGTTTTTTCTTCGAATGTCGTGTGTTTAATCTGTGTCTGATAAGAAGAATATTTTGGAAACTTCCAAGTCTATCAGTGTCATTCCTGAGGTCATGGAACCTACCCATGAGGTGGCTGCTGGTGGTGTTGGTCAGCTGCTCACTGAGGGTGAAGATGTTCAAGTGGAAGAAGAGGGACCACCTCCCAATGTTTTCACCACACCTATTGAAGTTGAAAGAATCCATTGAGGGAAAGGAAAAAGATTACACCTTTTTTCTTTCCTTTGGGGACTTTGAAGCAAATTTTTATGCTTCTTGTAATACTGTAACTGTAGAACCTGTACTGTAACTGTAGAACCTAGTGTGATATGTGTGTGAGGCTAGAAAATCGGCCGATGCTGATAGGTGGAAATAATACGTGGAGATATCAAGAAAATTTGCACCAATGATTAGGTTAAGGACCTTTAGATTGTTAATGGCAATAGCTATCCAACTAGGCATGTCAGTTGACCATATTGACGTAGAGATTTTAAATGGCTTTTTTAAATGGTGAGTTATGCTAGACATATATTAATCCGGATAAAGTATGTCTTTTGGGCCGCGCATTGTATGGGTTAAAGCAAGCGTCTAGTGTATGGAACAGAAGGGTGGACGAAGTCCTTTATAATATTGGATTTAGAAAGTCTGAATATGAGCCTTGTGTATATTTTAAGGGCAGTAATAAGGATCTAATCATGCTTGCCATCTATGTTGATGATTTTATTTTAGTTTATAAAAGTTTAGAATTATGCAAAAAGGTAATAGATGAACTGGCTAAGGAGTTCAAAATCAAGGATTTAGGTAATATTAAATATTTCATTGGAATTAATATATCATATGATAATTTTGATAATATTGTAATTTGCCAAAAAGATTACTTATCATCAAATTTAGAGATTATTATTTTTTTAGAGATTAATATTTAAAGTATATTATTAATTTGAGATTATTAATCTCAAAATTGCTTATAAAATATGTCCGACGCCAATCCTGTGTCGACACCTCTGATAAAGCTCAATCACGAAAGCATTGAAGCTGAAAAGTTCAAGGGTAATGTCCCTTATCAAAGTTTAATTGGGTACCTGATATACTTGGCTGTTTGTACAATGCCAGATATTTGTTACGCTGTCAGTTACCCCTGAGTCAGTTAAACAATAATTGTTACAATGAAGAAGTCTGGGTTTAAGCAAAACGGGTACTACGTTACCTAAAGGGTACATCTGAATTAGGGATTTTTTTCAATAAACCTGATGATGAGATCGTCGGGTTTGCTGATGCTGATTGGGAATGACAACAGTGACAAAATATTGTTAATCAAAAACGACCACCTTGCGGTTTCTAATCTTGGAGTATGCAAGTAAAGTACTAAGATTAAGGATCTGTTCAACACAGGATCGGGTCTTCCTGAAGCCCCCTGGTATTCTCCTAGTTGACTATCCAGCTGATTGTCTGCCCTTGTTTGTAACGCCTTCGAGAGAATCTTGTATGTTACCGGGACGAGAGAAATTCCACGGTAGTTGTTTAGATCAGTAAAATCTCCCTTTTTGTGAAGCGGATGGATCGGAGCAGATTTCCAATCGGGTGGTAATTTCTCTGTTTCCCAGACGTCCTAGATGATCTCGGTTAGCTTGCGCACGGCATTGTTTCCGGCACCTTTCCACCGTTCAACAACGATAGAGTCTCTCCAACTGCCTTATTATTCTTAAGAAGTTGAATGAGCTGGCCAACTTCTTCCAATGGAGGGGGCAGCGAGTCCGGGTTTGGTGTCGTTTGTTTATAGTCAAGGTCTTCGATGGGTGGGTCACAGTTGAGTAGATTTTTAAGTACTGAGCCAAAAGGTGACAGTTGTCCTTGTCATTATAAGCCAGTTTGTATTGTGAGTCTCTGAAGTTGAGGCTTAGCGGAGCGTATTTTCTGAGTGCCTCCTTGAAGGTTCCAAAGAAATCTCTGGAATTATTCTTAGCAAAGCTCTCTTCGAATTGGGTTAGTTGGTTTTGTGTGAAGGTTTGTTTGGTACCTCGAATTAGCTTGGCTGTAACCTTTCTTTGTTCCATAAATTTATGGCAATTTTCCTTAGTCTTTTCAGAATTCCACTTCACCCAGGCTGTCTGTCTTTGGGCTATTGCATTGTCACAGTCTTCAGTCCACCACGGATGCTTCCTTCTTCTATAGGGAGAGGGGCGAGTTCATTGGCCGCCTTGACAAAAGTCTACTTCAGTTGGTCCCAGCTGTTTAGATCTGTATTGTTCAGTGTCTGACTTACTTCTTGACTGTTCTTGAGTCGCTGTATGTCAAATCTTACCATTTTGGAGGTTCTGTGTAATCTAGTGTTTCTAGGCTGCAGTCTTATTTTGATCTATGAGAGGTAGTAGTCCGAGTCCAGATTGGCGCTTCTTAGTACTTTCACGTTTTGTATTTCCTTTTGAGATTTTCGTGAAATGGACACGATCTATCTGGAATTCAGCCAGGTTGGTATTAGGTGAAATCCAAGTCTTCTGCTCCTTGGCAAGTGTTTGGGTGTAGACCAAATAGAAGTGCAAGGGCTGTAGACTTCATGAGCAACCCAAAAGTCCTACACAGATCCACCAATCGTTCTCCGTTGCGGTTGGTTCGCTTATGCGCCGGATAATTGCCCACATGTTTCTGTAATTTTTCTCTTTTCCCAATTGATTTTTACTGCTTTCACCAAGCAGTATAACGGTGTGCCTCTCTGGAAGTTTAGAGATTATGTAATATCTTCTAAGTCTTCCCAGAATTTATAAGTTCTGTCTGGATTGCGTCTGTTGTCCTGGTTGGGGCATGTACATTGACTATACTGTAGACCTTGTTTGCGCATTTGAGAGAGAGGATGGATACACGACTGCTCGGGGAGGCAAAGTCGGTGACTGAATCCTGTGACTGATTATAAATCCTGTACCTAAGTACCTCCTTTGAGGATTATGTAGCCTTGGGACTCGAAGGCATGTTCGACCGTAAATCTGGTTTCCTGTACTGCTGTCAGTATTATGTTGAGTCGTGTTAGTGAATCAGTCAAATGTTTCAGTTTGACCACTTTTAGCAGTGAGTTGGCATTATATGTTGCGAAGAAGATTTCAGGATGCTCCGACTCATCCTTAAAGCATGTTGGTGCGGACTCCACAGAATCCGAAGGTCCGCTAACGTCACCATAGGTGGCGGTGGATTGGTTACCACCTGGGGTAGTGCATTTAGCGAAATTTTCCTTCATGCTCAGTTGAAGAATATTCTTCGTTGGACAGTGGCGAGCCACTGTCCAAGATACTACCCAAGTTATTAGCTTGTGAGGCTTATTATTCGGGGTTGTCACCCCTAGACTGGTCGCCTTCACTACGGCTAAGGAGTCCTGTCCATCCCACTCTTCCCAGGTGCTAGGCATCGTGCCATTGTTTACCAAAGATGTTCAAGGGGTACATATTATTATATTACTATATCCAGATCTGTTTTAGATTTTTTTCTGTTTATTCATAATTTCTAGCAGGTTTCGTTTATAAAATGTCAAATTAATTAAACGTCAAATTTAAGTTTTTACTGTTCAATATTATGTTATGTTATTTTTGCACCAAATTGCCATGTCATTAACTGTATGTTCGATCTTAAATCGTCTCAACTTTTACTAGATAAGGCTATAGCAGTGTCATGTCCAAATATGATGATTTTTTTTTTATCCATTGCGGCAAATCATTTACGAATTGCGAGAAAAGTAGTGGACCCAAAACTGACCCCTGTGGAAGCCCCAAAGTTGGATCTTTCTCGTCAGATTTATGACCATTTACGTCCATTAAGGAGCATCCCGTTAAAAAAGAATGAATCAGATTGTTTCAATTTTCCTTACAATACACTTTGCATTAATTAACTGTATCAAAATCTTTCGAAAAATCGAAAAACAAACCCAAAACATTCTTCGTTAATCGTTAACCCGTTAATTAAAAAGTCAACTTCGTTAATCGTTATAGCGTTAAATTTCAAAAATTTACCACAAGTTAAAGTTAACCATCCAAAACGTATTGCTTAACTGCTTTTGGTACTTTTGGGGATGGGATACATTGGTAAATAAAACAAAAACAAGTAGATAGATTAATTGATTTAAGTACGGTCTGCCCTGGTTTCGCACGGGTAGCAGAGCATATACGCACGTACTATGGAAGATTAACTAATATGGAAAAAGACTATTTATTGTATTATTCATAATTTTTCATTATTTGTATGTCCATGTTGACTTTCATGAACATAGTCATATTAAAATTGCCATTTGACAGTGATGAGCGTTTAGTTCTCAAAATATCTTTCCATGTAGAAAAAAAGCCTTTCTACTGTGGCACTTGATGGGATTGCAGTATTATATTTTAAAAAAAAGATTTATTAAAACTTGTTCACATAGAAAGGCAGCATCCATAAAAGATTCTTTTGACTTTGAGTCCAGCCATGTTCTCAGCAAATTCTGCACTTTGTTTTAGAGAGATTTTTGGCGTCCTCTAGACCTATCTTCTTTAGACTGAGTAACATAGCTGAAAAATCTTCTCCTTGTACTTAATTATTGCTGCTTCCGCTAATACTAGCACCACCCTTTTCATTCTCATTTGCTTCCCGTTCTCTATTCAGTGTCTTCAAATTTTGCTTCCATAAGTTTCTTGACTTTTGACAACTTGCTGCTATCATACTTGCTATCTTACTGAAGCCACAGTAGTCAAAACTTCGGGTGAAAGGCTGCAACCAGCTGGTATTCTTCATTTTCCATAAACCGTTAAAATCTTTTTTTATGCCAGATAATAGGGAATTGGACAAAGGTGTACAACAATTAACTAGGTGGCTAAGATCTAGCAGTTTGAACACTTTTGTCGCAATAATTGGCAATAGAGCCCAAGATATGCTTGAGCTTCAGCCTGAATTAAGCGCCCTAGCCACTGTTGACATGACCTGCAAGTAGCCGCGATACCAAAAGATTCTCCAACGCTTTTTTGACGTAATCTTTTAAGGAAGTTCGAGCCAATCCCATGTTATAATCCCAAATATATATATATATATATATATATATATATATATATATATATATATATATATATATATATGTGTGTGTGTGTGTGTGTGTATGTTGTATTGTTTTCTCCAGGATTCC
Organism: Phosphuga atrata; assembly: GCA_944588485.1. Taxonomy (NCBI): domain Eukaryota; kingdom Metazoa; phylum Arthropoda; class Insecta; order Coleoptera; family Silphidae; genus Phosphuga; species Phosphuga atrata. The sequence goes on from OX155892.1 coordinate 53,220,170, forward strand.
GCGTTGATGCTGAGGGTTGGCTCTGAAAAGAACCGGATCCTCGACGTTTCGGCGAACTAACATTCGTCATTCTCAAGAGATATATGCGTCCGTACGGGTCAACCGTACTATATATATATATATATATATATATATATATATATATATATATATATATATATATATATATATATATATATATATATATATATATATATATATATCTATATATATATATATATATATACATATATATATATATATATATATATATATATGTATATATTTATAAGTTTATGCTTCGAAACTTTTTATACATGCAGATCAATACTGTATTTGCGTCGTCTCAAAATTTGATGAAAGTGATCCACCTACTTAAAACCTTTCTTGGCTACGCCCGTTTTAGTTTCAGGGGGGTTTTAAGAAAATATTTCGGTGGGAGGTTTTCAGAAATGCACCAATTTACTTTCTAAAACTGACACACAAAGTTTCCTAAACTCGACATCTACCATGCTCTTGCTATTGAAGATAGTTGAACCCCCAAACCCCTTCCCCTGGCTACGCCCATGGATCCACCGCCTAGTTTATCCGAAAAAAAAACAAAAATTATGTTTTTTCAATTCTTATACACGGGCTCTTATGACTGACAAGCTTCCATCACGTCTTTATTTTTTTTTTCGATATTAATTTCGAAACTTTAAGGAATAAAAAACTACGTACAATAAACTTAGATAATTATTGAAATAATTAAAGTTAAACTTTTAATTTTGAATCTTGTTTATCGACAATAATTCACATCACGGCTGGTTTGACAACGTCGCAAAAACAGCTGAGAGAAAAGAAAAAGATGGAAACAGTTATATCATAGAACTTATACTAATGGAATAGGAATACCGTATAACTTACGTGTACCGAAACTGTGTCCAACATCTGTGCGACAAGGAAAGATATAACATTTCTTTTGTTCGCTATGCGCATGCTCCAAATGAAATAAACATTTATTTTCTAGCCTTAATTTTACAACATAAATATGGTTGAACTTCAATTTAGAAATATTTTTATTGTTACTTATATAATTTTTATAACATTAGGTGCTTTTTAGTTTTTAGGTGGTATATTATTTAGTTCTTTAATTTGTATCTGTTAAAAATATATTAAAGAAAAATTAAAGTGTTTATTTTAAAAAAAAAAAATATTTAAGTTTACATAAAAAATAAGAGATTTATCAGAAGATAATAAGTATTTTTTTTATTAGTATAAGTACTAGTATAGTACGATTTAATAACAATACAACTTGACACTGTAACAAGAAAACTACTTCTCTTATTTTATTTAATATTACATTACAACTTTATTACAAATTTTCTTAATATATATTACAGCTTTTACAAAATAAAAATAAATCTACTGTAAACTTAATAGTCGGAACACAGCCGGAATATATAAATATACAACCTTTCCAGAGCTATATAACACTAACAAGTCTTTTTAGGACTACCAAAAACAAATCTCATGTGAAATTTGTCAGTTATTTTTTAGCTTTCAGGCCACCTTCGTGGCACTCAACAAAAACCAGATTCCAATACCAGAAAGAACCAATTTCCGAAACGGTTTTATTACGAATGCCGCATTGCCAGCAATATACACCCATTTTGTTGATTAGCGATATTGATATTATCAAAAAAGAAGTAATAAACTCTTAATAAACTGGATTAATTACATGCATCTAACAAGATGGTAACTGTAAACAACATCGAAAAATACGTTTAGGCCGTGCATGAGCATTTCGACCCAAAGAAATGCGAGACTTTGCATCTCACTTCTTGGACACAATTTTATGATTTGTATTCATGTTCCATAAGTATATGTTCTAAGAGTTATATAGAGAAAAAATGCAACTTTCAAGACACAATAAAGCGCTGTTGCTATATCTTTTTATTACACCGTATAAATCAAAAATAACGAAGTCAATTAATAACTATATATAAATAATAATTACCAATTTTTAAATTTGTTGTTATTATAAATAAAAATAATGAATTTTAATAACTATTAGGATAATTGAAAATTTAGAAAAAATTAAACACTATTTTGACTCATTAGTTACGCTCGAACTTCCTTAACAGGTTGAGGTGAAAACAAATCGCTTCTACTACTAATGCTATCTGCACCAACATCAGAAGAATTATAATACACAGCACTTGAAGGGGGCTTCAGAACGGATTACTTTTTCCCACCAGTTGACACTGCTTTTACTTTTCCTTCAAACTGCACTTATTTGGATGCATTCGTCCTTTTCACATGTTGTTTAAAAATATTAAGACTAGACATGTGAGCCTTTATTGTACAAAAGGCAAACACAGTTTGCATTTACAAATCAACTTCTGTTCTTCAAGTTTTGATTGGAATACAAAGTAATCACTCAGGTGTGGCTCAAGGAAGGATTTGATTCCGCTTCACACACACAGCTTCACACTTTTGACAGAGCTTCTTTAGATACTTGTCTCTGAGCTTCATTTTCAGAGCTTTGCGTACTTTGACTAGAAGTAGTAGTGTTCATGATGTAAACTTGTAAATGTTGCAACACAAACGAAAAAGATAAATAAATGAAGAATAAGTGATAAAATATAAATTAAGTCGGTTAAAAATGATGCAAACGCTAAAAAAGTCAGATTATAATAGCTTGTATTCACTGGCACATAGCAAATAATCAACAGGGTCGCTTTATTTTTTTTCTGCTCTGTAGTTTCTCGGCTCTGGATTTTATTCTTTTGAGCGTGGTGCGTAATTCAAACAAAAAATGACAACAAGTCAACAAACAACCAATGTAACGGACTAGCGTAACTGAGTATGCGTAAATGAGTGTAAGAGTTAATATTGAGAGTAAAAAAATGAGCGTAAATGAGTCAAAATAGTGAATTTTTCTACATTATTAATTATCCTAATATACTAAAATAGTTTGGCACGCCTTTCCGGGAGGGGGCGGGAGAAATGCGTCAAATCGGGTTTGTAGAATGAAAACGGACGTTTAGAGTGATTCTCGAAAGAAATTTTGCCGGGAGACAGTGGTAAAATGTTTAGAAAACTCCAGACAATTGACTAATCTTTGAGAAATTGTGGTGCCGCCGAAGGCGGCGGGGGTGCGGCGCGAAAACGAAATTTCCGTTTCTCGGCCTCCGAGCGTCCGAGTTTGGACCGATCGCGACGCGAATGGTGCTATCTGGAGCGCCGATTTTTTCCGCTCAAAACTGTCATCTCAAATTTTCGAGTCTTTGCTAAAAATTTGGAGAAAAGTGCGAAAAACCGAAAAAAAATATCGCAAAAACCGATCTTCTTTGACGTTCTATTGCGAGCCGACCGCTGAACAGAACGCCTTCCAGTTTACGGGTCCAGTTTCGTAGGTTCTTTCTCTCTTGGACTTCGTAGAGGCCGTGCGATTTTTTGCAAAAAATGGCCGTGCGGTACATGTTTTTGCAAAACCGGACGTTATCGGCTGCCGAACCGGAAGTGGGGGGAATTTTGATATTTCTTCTAAACCGTTCGATGGAGGTCGACGGTATCTTGCGAACGATGTGCCGATTTGCCGATTCGCGGAAACCACGAGATCGCCACGGCCGATAGTAGCAAACCGGTAGGATATCAATCCGCAATCGAGATCTACAAAAGTACAAATGGCACAACTTCCTGCCCTACAGTGGCAGATCGAGAACAGACCGGACCGTGCCATAGGCTATTAAAAGTTGCAAAAAGTTCGCAACTGGCAAAGTTATTGCAAAAAAATGAAATTCGCATTTTGAGTCCTAGCTAAGAGGCGCATGCGAATTTTTCAGAAATTTTTGAACGGTGTCCTTCCGCCGGAAATTGCCAACATTCTGAAACAAAGTCTGCACTTTTCACTTGCACGGTGCGCCCCCCATAGCCCTGGGAATCGTCGCCCATTTTTCGCACCGTCATATTTCATCCGTCTTTCAACTTTAGCAACTTTTACCGCGGCAATTCGCATATTTCAACTGTTTACTGCAAGGGTTGTAAGTTTAGCTTCTTCGCCGTCTGCGGTTCGGCGTGGCCGAATTTTCCAAAATTAATCATATTTCGGGTACGTCAAAATTGGAATTTTCTTACCACGATGTTTTCGCTGCAACGAAGAACACTAATCGGTGGTAACACATTTCCGCTCTTTCACCTGCAAGTCCCGTCGCAAGATGATTCGAATTTTCATTATTTTTCCGCATTTTCTAAACCAAGAATTCACCAAGAAAACACATCGGCGCTACTGGCGGAACGCAAACACAAACGTCAACCCAAACGTTAGTCAGTTGAAATCTACTGCGACCGCTGAAAAAATTGTTTTTGGACAAAACTCAATTTTCGAACAATTCTGACCGAGAGAAAAACCCAAGCAAGATTCGCCCAGAAAAGTTTGTTCTTGAAATAAGTGGAAATCATTTTGGAACATGTGATAGTAGTAGAATTATGTGCCAAAATATTTGTGGTTATCTAAACTGTTTTTCTATTCCGAGTTTTCAATGTATTTAATTTGGTAATAAAGGTTTTTTGGAATAATTGGAGTTTAGGGGTCTATTGAAATTTAGTGTTATGGACTTTTTACCTGGTGTAACTGTTATTAATCGTCCTTGGCACGGGTTAACGGAAAGGTCGGAAAGCAAAAATGAAGCTTCTAAGTTATCTGGTTAAAAAAATATTCGTGTTTTTTTTGAAATAGTTGTAAACATTGTCAACGTGACAGATAGTCGACGCGAACGCAAATCACTAGATGTTGGCACGTTTATTATTTTTTCTAATTATCAACAGATTTGCTTCGAAATAAATAAAAAATGGAAAACTTTTAATATATCCAGGGAAAAATATAAATAAATTAAGATTTTCATCAAATTAAATACAAAAAAATCGACAGATCCTCCATCTGGAAAATACAAATTAAATTTTGAAATTAAAAAAACATATAAAACCTTAGTAGGGAAAGATGATATGTTCTGGCGCCACCTCCACCTCGCTGTCATGCGCATGCGCGATGACCTTTGACCCCTAACCTAACCTTGACCTTGACCCCTAACCTTGACCTTGACCCCTAACTTGACCTTGACCCCTAACCTTGACCTTGGAACTTCCGGTTTCGACTTCCGGTTTCCGGTTTCGACTTCCGGTTTCCGGTTTCAACTTCCGGTTTCGACTTCCTGTTTCTGGTCTCGACTTCCTGTTTCCGGTTTCGACTTCCGGTTTCGACTTCCGGCCTCCATTTTCGGAACTTCCAGATGCGCGGGAAAATTCAAAAAATAGACGCGAGGCGGGGAAATTCAAAATTAGATCCTGTTGAGACAAATGAGGTGTGAAAAGTTGCATACATCAACGGGACTAAACACATGAGACTAGATAGACGGGGCTAGATACATGAGGCTAGACTAGACTAAACCATTTTAAACCATTTGATGAGAAAAATCAAATCTGGTGTCAGAACGACTCTAGCATGCGTCCTAAGGGAGTTACCGCCCGACCGCCTACCCCGCAGTAGATGACGTCATCCGCCGCGGCAGATATTGCTAAACTAATTATCCCGATGCTGATTGGCTGATTAACGAATAAATAATTACAGTTGACCTTTTCCCTCAATTTATATGTAATGGACAAGACTGGACAGACAAGACTAGACAGACGAGACTAGTTAGATGAAGCTAGACAGATGGGGGCTAAATACATGAGATTAGACAGACCAAGCTAAATACATGAAACTAGATTAGACTGAACTAAAATATATAAGGGATTGTTTAATTTAAATAAAATATATTTTCGATTGTTTTTCTTATAATTGTTAATAATGTTTATATTATTACTTTCATTTTGTTACCTACGTTTTATTTTGATTTACGGCTTGTTGATTAGACGCAACCGGATGTTTGTCAGTCATAACACCAGGCAAGAATAGAGGGACTAGACTAGACAGACTAGATTAGACAGACAGGCAAGCGGAGAAAATTCAAAATGAGTTGCGGATGGGTAGCGGACAATCCTGTATGCATGCATAATTGATTGCAAACATATTACGGATTGATTCAAATGAGATTATTGGTTTTAGGCCGGACAAGATCGGACAATACCGAACAAGGTCGAACAAGAACGTACAAGACTATACAGACCTTATATTTATCCGAATAATTTCCTATGAGTAAGCGAAATTTCTTATACTTGTCTGTGAACCAGATCGTATTAATGTTTTTCATTTATATCAATACCAAAGAGTTCAATTCTGACATCCACTTCTCATCTACTTGCATCCACTTTTCATTTACTTGCATCCACTTTTCATCTACTTGCATCCACTTTTCATCACGCCAAACAGGGTGTGAGGTCTATGTGACCCCACGCTAAACAGGGTGTGAGGTCTATGTGACCCCACGCTAAACAGGGTGTGAGGTCTATGTGACCCCACGCCAAACAGGGTGTGAGGTCTATGTGACCCCACGCTAAACAGGGTGTGAGGTCTATGTGACCCCACGCTAAACAGGGTGTGAGGTCTATGTGACCCCACGCCAAACAGGGTGTGAGGTCTATGTGACCCCACGCTAAACAGGGTGTGAGGTCTATGTAACCCCACGCTAAACTCTTAGGTTAGGTTAGGTTAGGTTAGTTGAGTTAACATTAGGGTAGGTTAGCATTAGATTAGTTGGGATACGTTAGGAATGAGGCGCGCTTCATTCCTAACCTATCCCAACTAATCTAATGCTAACCTACCCTAATGTTAACTCAACTAACCTAACCTAACCTAACCTAAGAGTTTAGCGTGGGGTTACATAGACCTCACACCCTGTTTAGCGTGGGGTCACATAGACCTCACACCCTGTTTGGCGTGGGGTCACATAGACCTCACACCCTGTTTAGCGTGGGGTCACATAGACCTCACACCCTGTTTAGCGTGGGGTCACATAGACCTCACACCCTGTTTGGCGTGGGGTCACATAGACCTCACACCCTGTTAGGGGTCAAAGGTCATCGCGCATGCGCATGACAGCGAGGTGGAGGTGGCGCCAGAACATATCATCTTTCCCTACTAACCTTATAGGTAATGTCCAGTATAATCATTATCAGATTTTCTTCAAAAAATAAAAAAGGAAATCTTAAAAATACAAATAAATTGAAATTTAAAAAATAAAAACTAAAAAAAACTTACAAATAATATCCTGTCTATTCATCATACGATTTCCTCAAAATAAGAAAAGAAAAACAAAGTTGGCCCAAGTCTTCTTTCGTGTAAAAAAACAGAAATAAATTCAAATTTTGTACAAATTCAAGTTGCAACCTAATCTAACCGGGGTTAAACCAACGGTTATTGCCACTTTTGCTAATTTTGGATCGAGAGTTGAATGTTAGTTATGTTTATATGTAAGTATGTTGTCTTGATTTATCTTTCCGCTTCGCGGTGGGCAACCTAATCTAACCGGGGTTCAACCAACGATCCTTGCTACTTTGTCCTCTAATGGATCGAGAGTTAACCCCGGTTGGATTAGGTTGTCTTGATATTTATGTTGTCTTGATTTATCTTTCCGCTTAGCGGCGGACAAACTAATCTAACAGCGGTTAAACCAACGGTCATTGCAACTTTGGCTTATATTGGATCGAGAGTTCGCGCTCCCGCGCGTATGTTGTCTTGAATTATCTGTCCACTTCGCGGCGGGCAACCTAATCTAACCGGGGTTAAACCAACGATGATTGCAACTTTGGCTTATGTTGGATCGAGGGATATGGGAGCTATGCGAAGGAAATCTAAATAAAATTGCGCTTTATCCGTTTCCGGTGAGAAGCTGTCGGGACAAGTTGAGGAAATATCGATTTCATCCCCAATAAATGTTTGTTTATTTTGGAAAAAATCAACTGTCATTACGTCTGACAGTAGTTTTGGCAGCTGATCGTCGGAGGTGGATTAAGTTTCTCCGAAATTTTTAAATTGCAAAAAAAAAACTTCAAAAAGTTGAAAGATTCGCGACATGTCGCGCATCACAAGAATCGGCAAAAAATAATCCTGGAAAACCTGGAAAGAACTTCCAGGGCTAAGACAATCAGAAGTAATGCTGGGATTTTTTAACCAGAAAAGAACAAAAGCTTGCCTGAAACTAAACAGGAACAAGCTTAGAATTCTTACAGGAGTCCTGACGGGACACTGCAGACTTGGAATTGGAATTAGATTCTAGAAAAAGAAAAAGAAATATATTAGATACTTTGGAGAACTGGATGTAACCGGAAAATACCTCAAGGCCATAGGCCTAGAAGAAGATGACAGATGCAGATTCTGTGGCTCAGCAACGGAAACCCCCATACGTCTGCTCAAAGACTGCAGAGCATTGCTCCGCAAGAGACATATGTATATTGGGGCCCACTGCTTGAATGCAGAGGAATTGCAGTTCTTGGATCCCACCCAAATCCTGGAATTCCGAAAGGAATCAGGATTAGAGGAGGCGCTCTAAATGGGTAAGTGTACCAACAATTAGAGGAAGAGAGTGGGGTACAATAGATCTATGAAGGTCGCAGTACAAGTCACCACCGAAATCTACAATCTACATCTACAATATTATTAAAACCATTCTTACTGGTGTTATTCTTACTGGAGGTTCCGGGAGTTTCAGTTGGCATAAAAACAGTCTCCGCTTCTTGTTGCTTTTCGCCCTCAAACTCATCCTTCTTACAATCACTCATTGAAGTCTCTGGCTCAATCTCGAAACAACTTCCCACCGAAGAATCATCCCAATCAATATCCTCAATAAAAGGGGTTGAGAGTGGATTAATATTATTGGAATTAGATTCTAGAAAAAGATAAATAAATATATTAGATACTTTGGAGAACTGGATGTAACCGGACATAAAAATATTTCATTTTTTTAAGTTGCAAGTTTTTGTAATTTTGAATGGTTTTTTGGTCCAGCCCAACCAATGCTCTTTTAGTGAATTTCTTGAAAGTAAATTTCTTTTTCTTAGAGGTTTCAAATAAGAATTTTCTTACGTTTTTTTGTTGGTTTTAAAGTAACACAATTGTTATATACTTCCTTCAAATTTATTTTCCCTACCCCTATGTGTCTTGCATGCGCACAATGTGTACATTGGGTTGCCTATATTTATGAGCACACTTACAACATTTTTACCCATAACTCTTTTCACTAATTTCGCCGAAATAATCGACGATCGACGAACTTATATTTTGACGGGAAACTTGGCCGGACACCGCGAACTTTCCTCAAACCGCACTCGGACGGTACGCGGCTCGGATAGAACTTGGAAATTTACACGCGTTATTATGGGAAATGGGTTAGAGGTTGGCCCTTCCTCTCACAGCTTCTAAACGGCGCACGGAAGCTATGCGAAGGAAATCTAAATAAAAGTGCGCTTTATCCGTTTCCGGTGAGAAGCTGTCGGGACAAGTTGAGGAAATATCGATTTCATCCCCAATAAATGTTTGTTTATTTTGGAAAAAATCAACTGTCATTACGTCTGACAGTAGTTTTGGCAGCTGATCGTCGGAGGTGGATTAAGAGTTTCTCCAAAATTTTTAAATTGCAAAAAAAAACTTCAAAAAGTTGAAAGTTTCGCGACATGTCGCGCATTACAAGAATCGGCAAAAAATAAGCTTGATTTCGGTATATTTTGTTTTCGGGGAAAGCGGCTATTAAGAAATTTCGTAAAATTTGTCGAAAGTCCCGACTCTATCGTTCAGTAGAGGTTTTTTTGACAAAATTGCCCTGTGCAGACTACAGGCCGCGGAACGGCCAGGCTACACGGTGAAGGTGCCAGTTTTGTGGATAGACCGCGTCTTGGTGGTTTGCGGGCGTGTTGAAAAAAACGACGAAAAATCTCGGGGTCTTTGCTCCTCTAAAACTCGGCGTCGCGGCGCCGGTTACACTGCCGCAAAACCAAAGGTTCAATCTAAAGAACTGCGTCGCAAAAATCGCGAGTCTCCGCGCTACGTTGAACGCAGACGGCGATAAACTTGATGAAAGTGCAGTTTTACAGTATACCCTGCACATTTATGGAGATATTTCCGGATCGCGGGGCCCGACGGGGGTGCGGGTCGGTGTTTTAGTTTCCCGCATCTATCCTGCGCAATGCGTATGCAAATTTTCGCCCATGGCCGTCGCACTCGCAAATTGCCGGCCAAAGGGGCGGTTGCGGATTTTTTTCGGCATTTCGGCCGCACCGGGTGAAGGGAGCGACGCGGGAAGCCGCGAGTGATACCGAAATACGCGTATCGGCGGGCGGCATCGCTCCGTGCCGCAAAAGTCTGATTCGGTCGCGCGGCGAGGGGGGTAGATGTCATCGTCATTTGTTTCCTGCAATACGGCGAGTTTCGACGGGCGTCGCGGCGGTTGCAAACAACGCAGCGCGATGCAGTAAAAGATTGCAGGCAAAAAGATTGCAGTAAAAGATAAAACGTTCAATTATTTGCGGGAATTGCGCGAAATCGTTCGAGTTTTCCGGCAATCGGGATTAAACTCCCAAACAACCTAATAGATTCTATGGCCGATCGAACGGCTTCGCTCCCGTTCCAAACCGTCAATTGGTTCGGACGTTCTGGGTACCGCCGCAAAACGCCTCTGGTTTTTCTCGCTTTTTGCGCTTTTTTTTTCTTTAAACTGCCGCAGATTCGCAAAAAGTCGTCGCAGCTTAAAAATTCTTGCCGGAATGGCTGCGGGTAAGTGTTCCGAACAGAACGACCGCAACCGGCGACCTGGAGCACCTCAAATACGTGAAAGTGATTGCAAAATCGGCAAAAAAAAGAGTTTTTTCTCTTGCACCAGGCGAAAGGGACGTCGCAGGACGGTAGAAGGGTGAAATTATTTTTAGAATTCAGTTTAATATTTTGCAAATGAGTTTTGCGAAATTTTGTAAGATTATCACATTTTTAAATATTTTTAATACATTTTTCAAAAAATAATGTTTTTTGTCCCCTTTTAAGTTCAGTGACAGCTCGTTACTCGTTTAGTATAATGTGATGATAACAAAATGGAGGTATTTGCATCAACGATAATTGGTGCCTACCGGGGGGGTTTTAGACCAGGCCAATCCACCTCCGATCAACTGTTAATAGTTAAACAAGTACTCGAAAAATGCTACAAATTTGATGTCGATGTATATCAAATCTTCATCGACTTCCGCCAAACATATGATAGCATCGACCGAGATAAACTGTACGAGATCATGATACAGTTATCCATGATACAGGCATCCCCAATAAGCTGGTTCGACTCATTAAACAATGGAAAACACGACCTCACGTCAAAGTCGAACACAACCTGACGGAGCCACTAACCACGAGGTTTGAAGCAAGGGGGCGGTCTGGCGCCAACGCTATTCAACCTGGTACTAGAGTACGTAATCAGGAAGTTACCATTGGACACAATGAGCACACTACTACACAAATCGAAGCATTTAGTATGATGCGCAGAGGACATAAACATAGTGGCCAAAGACCTCCGGACGGCCGAAGAAGTGTATATATGTATGGAAGATGTAGCTAAAGAAGTTGGACTAGTCACAAATGAAGACAAAACGAAAATCATGGTACAATCACGCAGCAATCTAAGACTCAGCCAGAACGTCTCGAAAGGAGACCACATTAACAAAAACTCTAGATGAGACAGTCAAAGTAAAAGAACGCATAAGGAAACCTAACCAAGCCTATTTCTCACTTTCAACATCCTTCAGAGATAAAAATCTGCTGGCGTACAAAGGTAATAACTTACAAAATCCTAATACGCCCAGTATTAGCATTTGGAGACCTGGACATTCTCTAAAAAAATGGAGAGTTTGGTAAACATTTTCGAAATGAAAATCTTGAGAAGGATCTATGGGCATATAAGGGAGGAAGGAGGCTGGAGTATGCGTTCTAAAGATGGAGTATACCAACTCTATGACGACGCCTACATGGCAACGATAATTAATTTGAGGAAACTGAAATGGGCGGAAAATGACCGTCCAATGACGTTCCAAATGATGAAAGTGTCAATTCAAGGATATGTCTAACCCAATGAAAAATATGCAAATTTACCATCAAAATCGGCATTGGAAATATTTACGGAATCTGATTTTTCATATTCTTCTGCAAAAGAAAGACAATTCAAGAAAACAATTGCGTCAAATGTCAAAAACCTCACAAATTAATAGTGACAAGCTACTAGTGTTCGCGCCAATTTAGCGCATCCAGATTTTTAAATTTATTTATTTGAATTAACTTCGGCCCCGATCAATAGGAGGGGAAAAGGTGTATCGATCGGTGTCGAAGTCGCGCGAGTTAATAATCATTTTCGCGAATTGATTAAATTAATCGGTTCGCGGGTAGAGTCGAAGCTAAATCAGACAGGGGGTGATCACGAGCCCAAGGGCTGAAGCGGAATACAACGTCCCGAAGACGCCGATTTAAGGGAATCCCTGTACCCATTATTCCCATTCCTCCCTTAAAAGAAGCGCCGGAAGGACAATTCCACTTGGCGGAGACGTTGGCAGCCCATACAGGTAAGTGATTTAAACAGCCTGTGGTTTTGCTTGGGAATTTGAAATTTAGAGAGACACGGTCCGAACAACTAGCATTGCTTTCTTTAGAAGCAGGCAGGCCTCCAATATCTGACTTTGTTATTTTGACAGTTTGCCTCGAATATATATATATATATGTACTGTCATTATTGCATTCCACCTTAACTCCAATAATTGGCGTTAATTTATCTAAGAAACAAGGTTTTAAAATACCTTTTCCTTCTACGATTAAAGATCGATTCCCATATGCGCGACACTCAGCGACGTTTTGCTACATCGCCTGTCAAATAATGATTACATTGTTTTAAATGGGCACGTCGCGTAGCCATAGTGAGAACATGCTCATTTAAAACAATGTAATCATTATTTGACAGGCGATGTCGCGTGACGTCGCGTAGCTGAGTGTCGCGTATATGAAAATCGGCCTTTATGCTTACCTTCTAGTTGAAGTAACAATTTCTCCACACCCGGTCGTATTTGAGTCGAAGAGCTGACAATGTCGTCGTTGGTGAGGGTGTCGGGGGAATCCCGCTTCAGCACCGCACGCGGAGTTGGCATAGCCTCATCCGCCTCGTTGTTCCGCACGATCCTCTTCAATTCTTGGCGGAATGCCTTACAGGTGGAGTAAATCCCCTCTATTCGGTCGTCTATCATTTTCACCTCTTGCTGCAGCGCTTCACTGCTGGATATAACGCATTGCTGGTATTCTAGCCACTCCACGGTTTGACTAAAAGATACCGCGAAGCGGCTAATACATTCATTAAAATGTGTTGTCGCCTTTAGAGAGCGGAAGCGCTGTTTTGAGTTGAAAGTTGTCGACCGATTCCTGCAATGATTACAAAATAAAAACAGCAAAAATTATTATAAAATAAAATAAATTTAAAGAGGAGCCACGTGACGACAACCTCGACATGTTAATATAAAATGGTGGTGTAGATTAGAAAGGAGAGGATTTTTAAACAGGATGGTGTTTATGCATATAAGCAATAAAAACCAACTTGCGGCGTATAAAACGTAAAAATGGGGGGAATTTTGAAAATCTGCCTGTAGACATTGGTATAATTACGAAACAATAACTTAAAAACTTTTAAAGCTTTCTCAAAGTCTACAAAGTTGAAACTTTAAAGACATTAAGAAAGTAAACAACTACAAAAAACCCATCAGTACAGGATGACAAAAGAGAAAACCCTTTGCCACACTCTCTCCCGTGTCCTCCCGCACCGACAGTCCAATATATATATATATATATATATATATATATATATATATATATATATATATATATATATATATATATATTGAAATAGAAAAATGACTTTTATAAAAAAACTTTAAAGCTTTCCCAAAGTCTACAAAGTTAAAAACAAAGTTAAAGACTCTAAGAAAGTGAACAACTCCAAAACCATCAATGCAGGATGACAAAAAAAAACCTTTTTGTCACCCTTTCTCTTTTGTCATCCCGCACCGACAGCCTCAAAGCTGCTAAAGCTTAACAATGTTTAAGCTATCAATAACAAAATAGAAGGTAAATAAAATAGAATTGAAAGCTGAGGGCAAGATAAATCAGACTGTGTCAATGAAACTTATAACTTTAATAATGCTGTGAATATAGGAGTTGAAAACTTAGCGACCTAGTTCAAGACGGTCAGCTTAGGATTTAGACAGGCTTTATAAATCTCAAGTACCTCAAGGTGATTAACCTTACAGGATTTGTGGTGAACATGTAGGAGTTTGGCGTTGTCGATGGAAGAGCTATGCCCTGTGAGGAGGAGGTGGTCTGCTAGAGCGGAGTTGGAAGAGGTAATGCCTGTATTCTTATGTGCCAGTCTTATCTGCCAGTTTGGCCAACATACAGGGAGTCACAGTTATCACATGCGAGGGAGTAACCCCCCGCATGTGAAAGTAGAGGCAAGCTATCTTTTGTACGGACCAAGGAACTGGATAATGTGCCTGTCGTAAAGAAAGCTGATGAGAATTGATGGGAAGAGAAAAGATGTACTAAATCAATGGAGGGTTGACCGACAAACATCAGAGGAGCCCACAAGGTGGGTGTTTTCAATGCGGGAAGAAAATTGAAGGATAGTTTATGTTTGACTAAATTTTTAATGTAAAGGCTTTCTATAAGATTGACGGGGAAGATATTATAGAAAGAGATCTGTAAGATGTTTACCTTTCAAACCAATTACCTTTCAAAGGCTCAGGGTTAAGGGGGAACTTGAAGTCTGTGAAAAAATAAATTAAATGACGCAAAGTAATGAGAGTTAGGATATAATGAGACGAAAGGAATAATGCAATGGATTAAACAAACCTTGATTATTGGATAACATGGATTACATTTGGAGAGATAGCTTATTATCAGTGGCAATGACCGTTGGTTTAACCCCGGTTAGATTAGGTTGTCCGCCGCGAAGCGGACAGATAAATCAAGACAACATACGCGCGGGAGCGCGAAGTCTCGATCCAATATAAGCCAAAGTTGCAATCACCGTTGGTTTAACCTCGGTTAGATTAGGTTGTCAGCCCCGAAGCGGACAGAGTAATCAAGACAACATACGCGCGAGAGCGCAAACTATCGATCCAATGTAAGCCAAAGTGGCAATGACCGTTGGTTTAACTCCGGTTAGATTAGGTTGTCCGCCGCGAAGCCGACATATAAATCAAGACAACATACGCGCGGGAGCGCGAACTCTCTATCCAATATAAGCCAAATTGTCAATGACCGTTGTTTTAACCCCGGTTAGATTAGGTTGTCCGCCGCGAAGCGCACAGATAAATCAAGACAACATACGCGCCAGAGCGCGAACTATCGATCCAATATAAGCCAAAGTGGCAATGGACGTTGGTTTAACCCGGGTTAGATTAGGTTGTCCGCCGCGAAGCGGACAGATAAATCAACACAACATACGCGCGGGAGCACGAACTCTCGATCCAATGTAAGCCAAAGTGGCAAAGACCGTTAGTTTAACCCGGGTTAGATTAGTTTGTTCCCCGCGAAGCGGACAGATAAATGAAGACAACATAACCCCGGTTAGATTAGGTTGTCCGCCGCGAAGCGGACAGATAAATCAAGACAACATACGCGCGGGAGCGCGAACTCTCGATCCAATATAAGCCAAAGTTGCAATCACCGTTAACCTCGGTTAGATTAGGTTGTCCGCCCCGAAGCGGACAGATTAATCAAGACAACATACGCCTTCGGCCGGAATCAATCCCCACTCGACCAATTTCTTAATCATTTCGTCAGGATCCTGCAGTATTTAAAAAATATGGAGGACACCAATAAAACGGGCAGAATTGTTCGAAAAGTCTGAGTTTTGTCCGAAAACAAATTTTTTCAGCGGTCGCAGTAGATTTCAACTGACTGACGTTTGGGTTGACGTTTGTGTTTGCGTCCCGACAGTAGCGCCGATGTGTTTTCTTGGTGAATTCTTGTTCAGTTCAGAAAATGCGGAAAAAAAAAATGAAAATTCGAATCATCTTGCGACGGGACTTGCAGGTAAAAGTGCGGAAATGTATTACCACCGATCGGTGTTCTTCGTTGCTGCGTAAATGTCGTGGTAAGAAAATTCCGATTTTGACGTACCCGAAAATTGAGGAATTTTGGAAAATTCGCCTACACCAAACCGCAAAAGGAAGAAAACCGAAGAAGCGAAATTTACAACCCTTGCAGAAAAGAGTTGAAATTTACGAATTGCCAAGGTAAAAGTTGCTAAAGTTGAAAAACGGATTATATATGACGCGCGAAAAAGGGGCGACGATTCCCAGGGCTCTGGGGGGCGCACCGTGCAAGCGAAATGTGCAAACTTGGTTTCAGAATGTCGGCAATTTCTGGCGGACACCGTTCAAAAATTTCTGAAAAATTCGCATGCACCTCCTAGCTAGGACACAAAATGCGAATTTCGTTTTTTTTTGCAATAACTTTGCCAGTTGCGAACTTTTTGCAACTTTTAATGGCACGGCCCCATGGCTCTATGGCACGGTCCAGTCTGTTCTCGATCTGCCACTGTAGTGCAGGAAGTTGTGCCATTTGTACTTTTGCATATCTCGATTGCGGATTGACATCCTACCGATTTCATACTATCGACCGTGGCGACCTCGTAGTTTCTGCGAATCGGCAAATCGGCACATCGTACGCAAGGTACCGTCGACCTCCATCGAACGGTGTGGAAGAAATTGCAAAATTCCACCCACTTCCGGTTCGGCGGCCCCAAGCGTCCGGTTTTGCAAAAACGTCTACCGCAGGGCCATTTTTGCAAAAACTTGCACGGTCTCTTCGTAGGCCCAGAGAGGAAGAACCTACGAAACCGGACCCGCAAACGGGAAGTTCCGTTCAGCGGTCGGCTCGCAATAGGACATCAAAGAAGATCCTTTTTTTCGATTTTTTTTTTCGGTTTTTCAAAAAACTATCTCCAAATTTTCAGCGAAGACTCGAAAATTCCAACAAAGTTTCCAAGCTATAGTAATTTGAATGTCTTACTTTGTGTGCCGCTTAGAGTTTGAGAGGCGGCGGTCGCCGCCAGATATTATATTTTGCAAAATTCATAAGAGGAATTGATAGAATGATCATTTCTCTACATGTTTGTAAAATTTTATTCTTCCACGTAGTGTGGAACTCATTAAAATATTTTTTTTAACAGATCCAGACATGTCAATCATAAATTGCAATCAATACCGAACACAAAAATTTCAAAATATTAAAAAATTGACAAAATATGTATTAACCCTTCAAGTATTTCAATGAAACTTTTACTGAATGTAGATGGCCACATGAAGTACCCGCTGGCCAAATTTGAACGTTCCGCCTCCAATGGAGGCGGTGTGGGGAATTAATTTTGCTTTTGAGGAATTTTTGCAAATATCTCGTCAACGCCTCAAAATAGAAAATTATTATATACGGGATCTCCATATGTAGAACATCGGTGTCTACAAAAAGTATTATTTGCAAATTTTGTAAAATTGTTCGGTTTAGTCACAAAAGTAAAAAATATAAAATGCAATTTTTTTGTCAAGGGGTAATAAATATCATTTTTCAATTTACATGGGTTTAAATGGATTTGAAATGGATTTGAAATGGATTGAAATTAATTTATTCTGCAAAAACTGTTCGCTTTGGAAAGAGTTTTTTTTGTTTGTTGTTTGGTGGACTTCGGAGAGTTGAACATGGACAAGTATTTCTTTATTAGAAAGAATCAAGGCTATCGGCCACGAAGATACCAAAACCTCAATGTCAATAGAAAAATGTATAATTTATGTAGATCTGAAACAAATTTTAATATATCTGTTGCAGTTTTCAATTTATAGTTATTTGAGTTATTACTTTTTCTTCGATTTTGTGGGGCGGCGACCGCCGCCAGATAAAATATTTTGCGAAACGAACTGAGGGATATCATAGACTGACTAATTCTCTACAAATGTGTCAAATTTTATTATTCCACGTTGTGTGAAACTTACTAAAATATATTTTTTTTAATCCAGACATGTAATTCACGAATTCCGATCAAAACCGAAGAAGAAAATTTTAAAATATTCAAAAATTGCGAAAAAATGTATTAAGCCTGTAAGGATTTCAATGAAACTTTCAATGAATGTGAGTATCCACCAGAAGTATCAAAGATTTTAGACAGTATATGTGAACGCAATTATTTGGATGTTGCCACGTTTATTCTTGTTTATATGCCCGTTTATATCAAAGAGTATCCGATCCTCTTTGCTTTTATATGAAAAACTGTAACTATGGCAACATATTTATACAACTATTTTATACGTTGGTTTGAAGTTGCATTGATATTTCAACCAGATTTCAACGAACAGCTGCAATGTCTCGTGTGGCTTTTATTGGTGTCCTCCATATTTTTTAAATACTGCAGGATCCTGACGAAATGATTAAGAAATTGGTCGAGTGGGGATTGATTCCGGCCAAAGGTTCATATAATTGCCCCAAGTGTAGAAAGGGCCACTTGAAACTGTGTCGGGATAATTCAAGGTTAGTTTTTTTTATATTTGTTTATTAATGCCACCATAACATAAATTGCATGCACATTGTAGTTGAAAGACTTAATCCTTTTAAATATTCTTTTCTTATTTCGAAATATTTGGGTTTTTGTAATAAAAAATTACTGACGTTTATGACTGGTCACATAACTTATTTGTCTATTCTGAATATTCAGAATACTTTAAGAGATCCCGACTAAACAATTAGAAAATTAATTGAATGGAAATTGATATCAGTCCAGTTTGTTAAACCAACGATCCTTGCTTAACCTTGTGTAATGTTTGTTTAATCCATTGCGTTATCCCTTTCTTCTAATTGCTTCCTTTCTCCCATTAGTTTGCGTCATGTAATCCCCTTTTGCATAGATTCTTCAAGTTCCCCTTAACCCTGAGCCCTTTGAAGGGGAATTGGATGTCATTTTACAGATCGCTTTCTATAATATCTTCCCCGTCAATCTTATAGAAAGCTTTTACATTAAAAATTTAGTTAAAAATAAACTATCCTTTAATTTTCTTCCTGCATTGAAAACACCCACCGTGTGGGCTCCTCTGAAGTTTGTCGTTCAAGCTTCCATTGATTTAGCATATCTTTTCTCTTCCCATCAATTCTCATCTTAATCAAGACAACATACGCGCGCGCTCCCGCGCTCGCGTATGTTGTCTTGATTAATCTGTCCGCTTCGGGGCGGACAACCTAATCTAACCGAGGTTAAACCAACGGTGATTGCAACTTTGGCTTATATTGGATCGAGAGTTCGCGCTCCCGCGCGTATGTTGTCTTGATTTATCTGTCCGCTTCGCGGCGGACAACCTAATCTAACCGGGGTTAAACCAACGGTCAATGCAACAGATGACGACATAGAAGATTTAGCAGCCCTCCAAGTTGACTCTATGGCATTTGTATGTGCCCCAGTAACGGGATCTTTAAAGTTAATCGAATGATTAACAGTAATGTGTTGGTAGCCAATGTCATTGAGAGCGCTATAGGCCTTCCAGCAGTCACTGATGATCGTCGTACCCGGTTCTATCCACGACTCGATCAGAGGCACAAGAGTTTCAGAATCGCGTTTCTCGACGGCTGCCATGTACACCCGACCAGTGCCACGTTCGTAACCGCCGAAAACCCACTGCCCTTCCACTCTGTGACACCGATGATATTTGCGCTTTCTAAACTTTGATTCATCAATCTCAACGACCTTATTAGGACCGCCGAGTTTCTCATGCTGAGTAAAAAATGTATCGAAGACAACCTCACGGCAAAAAGATGACCAATCAATTAAAGTTGAACTGTTATAGGTTTTATCCCATCTCCAAATTTATGCCAATCACCACCAACGATACATTTTAAACCCAATAAGATACGAACCCAAGAATCTTCACTAATGGCAAATGAGACCCGGCGAAGAAAGTGCCCGAACGAAGTTCTACCTTTTGGCCGCACATCTTGAACTTTTTCTTAATTACAGAAATCTTATTTTTACAAATCCATCGAAACCCGTCAATCCTGAAATAAAACATTTAAGAATATATTCCAATTTTGTTAAAAATATAAAAAAGCGGTACTTAGGTATTAAAGACAACCACAAAAATTGCATGCACATTGTAGTGAATTTATCTGCCCACTGCGTGGAGGGTAACCTAATCTATCCGGAGTTAAAGCAACTGTCCTTGCCCTATTGATCTATACTGGATCGAGAGTTCGCGCTGCCACGCATATGGCAAGCTATCTTTTGTACTAACCAAGGAACGGGATAATGAGCCTGTCGTAAAGTAAGCAGATGAGAATTGATGGGAAGAGAAAAGACGTGCTAAATCAATGGAAGTTTTAACGACAAACTTCAGAGGAGCCCACACGGGGGGTGTTTTAAATGCGGAAAGAAAATTAAAGAATAGTTTATGTTTAACTAAATTTTTAATGTAAAAGCTTTCTATAAGGTTGACGGAGAATTGATGCGATGGGGATTGAGAAGAAAGGAATAACGCAATAGATTAAACAAACATTAATCAAGGTTAAGCAAGGACCATTGGTTTAACAAACTCGGCTGATATCAATTTCCATTTAATTAATTTTTGAATTGTTTAGTCGGGATCTCTTAAAGTATTCTGAATATTCAGAAGAGACAAGTAATTTTTTATAAAAAAAAACAAATATTTCTCCGAAATAAGAAAAAAATATTTATAAGGATTACGTCTTTCAAATACAATGTACATGCAATTTATGTTATGGTGGCATTAATAAACAAATACAAAAAAAACTAACCTTGAATTATCACGACAGTTTCAAGTGGCCGTTTTTACACTTGGGGCAATTATATGTACCTTCGGCCGGAATCAATCCCCACTCAACCAATTTATTAATAGTTTCGTAAGGATCCTTTGTCCGCCGCGAAGCGGACAGATAAATCAAGACAACATACGCGCGGGAGCGCAAACTCTCGATCCAATATAAGCCAAAGTTGCAATGACCGTTGGTTTAACCCGGGTTAGATTAGTTTGTTCGCCGCGAAGCGGACAGATAAATCAAGACAACATACGCGCGGGAGCGCGAACTCTCGATGCAATATAAGCTAAAGTTGCAATGACCGTTGGTTTAACCCCTGTTAGATTAGGTTGTCCGCCGCGAAGCGGACATATAATTCAAGACAACATACGCGCGTGAGCGCGAACTCTCTATCCATTATAAGCCAAAGTGTCAATGACCGTTGATTTAACCCCGGTTAGATTAGGTTGTCCGCCTCGAAGCGGACAGATAAATCAAGACAACATACGCGCGGGAGCGCGAACTATCGATCCAATATAAGCCAAAGTGGCAATGGCCGTTGGTTTAACCCGAGTTAGATTAAGTTGTTCGCCGCGAAGCGGACAGATAAATGAAGACAACATACGCGCGGGAGCGCGAACTCTCGATCCAATATAAGCCAAAGTTGCATTGACCGTTGGTTTAACCCCGGTTAGATTAGGTTGTCCGCCGCGAAGCGGACAGATTAATCATGACAACATACGCGCGCGCTCCCGCTCCCGCGCGCGCGTATGTTGTCATGATTAATCTGTCCGCTTCGCGGCGGACAACCTAATCTAACCGGGGTTAAACCAACGGTCATTGCCACATTTGGCTTATATTGGATCCAGAGTTCGCGCTCCCGCGCGTCTTTTAAAAACAGAAAAAACTTACAAATAATATACTGTCTATTCATCATACGATTTCATCAAAATAAGAAAAAAAGTTGGCCCAAGTCTTCTTTCGTCTAAAAAACAAAAATAAATTTAAATTTGGTTCAAATTCTAATTCTTGGACAACCTAATCTAACAGGGGTTAAACCCTAGGGGAGAAGCCAAACTCCTACTGGGCGCGTCCCCCGGGTGGCGGATAGGGGAAGCCCTCACCGGCTTGCCGGCGGGTAGTTGTCAAATAAAATAAGCCACCGCGGACCAAATAGTGCAACGGAGGAGACAACCTCCATGAATAAAATAACATTATGACAAACCCTGCCCGACGCTGAATACGAGATGATCATAGAGGGTAAGTGTGGGCTGCTCTTTTTAAAAGCTCCCTCGACAAGGTGGCAGCCCAAACGAGGGCGACTCTCGCAGGACGGTCTGATTATATAATTACCTGGCGACGGAAATTGCGATCCAAATGGTTATGGCTGGCGGGTAGACACTCTGGAAGTTGACGACTTTGGCTATGGAAACGGAGGCAAGCCAGGGGGCCGTATGTGGCAGCCCCACCACCTGGCAAACAAAAAAACAAAACTATGGATTTCGAGAAGAAAAAGAATCTCCTGGAGGGTCCTGTGGTGAAGGAAATCCCTCCGTCTGACTTGTCAGACGCTGCCTCACGGGTTACGGAGGAGGCGCTTTTCGATACACCTACGACGGGGATAAAAAATGACAACTTGGCAATGAGAACGGACAGGAATAAGGATAAGGATGGTTCAGATGAAAAGATCGGAACTAGTGACGACACGGCAAAGGAAAAGGAATACGCGAAGGAATCGGAGCGATCCAAAAGAAGGGACAGACAGACCATAGATGGAGACTCGGGAAAACCCGCGGAACAAAATCCCTTTAAGGTAAGGCCTCGAATATCGAGATCTCCAACGCGAGAAAGAGCCGCTACGTGGGGCCAGAGTGTAAGAAGCACGGTAGCCCAGATAGAGTTGGGCCAAAATAACCCAAAAAAACGGAAGTGCGAAGAGCTGTTTTCCCTGTTAGCGCAGCCTACACAGATCGCGCAGAGGGAGACTTTAAATAAGCTTACCAAAAAGACTGAGGAACTAATCCAATTTAGCAAAGAAAACCAAAATTGCCATAAAGCTGTGAAAAAACTGGCCGCCGATATAAATTCCCTTGCAAAAATGGTTAGAAAAGAATACACTCACAAAGTCTCGGAACGCGAGCGCAAAATAGAACAATTGGAGAGAGGGCTAAAAGAGCACGAAGTAGAAGAGCCCAGAGAAGCAAAATATGAAAGGGAAATGGCTGAATTCCGTATACAAATAGAAGATCTGGCAAGCGAAAATAGAACTCTGAGAAACGATCTAGAAGAGATTAGTACGGCAAACGGGTACCTCCGGGCTAGAATTGGCGAACTCGAAGAAGCCGAAAAAATATCTCGTAGAGAGGATCAAGAGAACTCCTACTGCAAAAGATGCAAAGGGGAAGCAGACACTGAACAGGAGGAAGCGGAAACTTTGCGAGAGGAAATAAGGTCAAGTGCCAAAGAGGAAAAAAGTACAAACGAAATACTGGAACTCGTCGAGAGGAACTGGCCGCAAAATATATATCATAACTCGGTGGTAGTAGAAGGCAACCCAGTTAATGCCGGAGTAGGGCTACATCTAGGTCTATGTGTACTGCACGAAGAAAGAAAAATGGAAAAGGGAATACTCAGACAAGCGGCAGATAGATATCCCGAACTGCGGGAAATGGATGGAGAAACAAAGGTCGACTACTTGATACACTCTATAAAGAGAAAAAAAGATGAGGAAATCAAGACTACGGAGAGTTTTGTCTACAAACTGGAACCAAAGAGCTTAAGAGAAATAGACATACTTGAGATATTTAAGGACCTACGGGACAGCCTAGAAGGAAACCACATAACTCAGATAGCCATCCCACATATTACAGGCCTGGAAATTAATAAAATGCGAAAACTTCTAGAAATAGCTATGTATGGCACTCCTGTGATGGTACATGTGTACATCCCCAGAGAATGGACACAAACTAAAAAAGACGAAAAAAGGGCCCCCAAGGGTGAAGGGAAAAATAAAAGCACGGAAGCTATAATAGTAAAGAGTGATGAACTCGGCTATACTGACCTATTAAAGAAAGTCAAAGGTGAAATACAAACCCATAGCGAAGCAACCGGCATCACACAAATAAGAAAGACAAAAAACGGAAACCTGCTGCTGGCTGTCGATAAACAAAAAGGAGACGCTGAAAAATTAGGAGACATCCTCAAAGTAAGGCTGGGGTATAAAAATATACGGATGAACAACTCGGACAAAAAAACGGTTCTACACATCAGAAGACTAGATGCGATTACCACTCCTGAGGAGGTAAAGCAGGCCCTAGAAACGGCTGCAGAAACAAGAATACAAGGACAGATAAATGTTGAGGTTAGTAACATGAGACCCTCCTACGGGGAATGCCAGGTAGCCACAGTTATGACGACCGGAGAAGTCGCTGAGGAACTATGTAAGATGAAAGAAATTCTAATAGGGGTCAACTTTTGTAGCATAGAGCAGGGGATAAATCTCAAGAGATGCTTCCGATGCTGGAGGCTTGACCATGTTGCCAAAGATTGTAAAGGGGAAGACAGGACCAAAAGTTGCTTAAACTGCGCAGAGGGAGGACATCTAGCGAAGAACTGCGTAAAGGAAAGCAACTGCCCGCTGTGCGAAAAGAAAGGTCATAGAGCGGACAGCGCCAAGTGCCCTAAATACAGACAGGCGCTGGCACTTTCAAGGTAATACAAACAAACCTAAACAGGTGCAGGGCAGCACAAGATCTACTAATAGCCACAGCTGCTCAGACACAAACCAGCGTATTAATTGTAAGTGAGCCAAATAAAAAAATGACTGATAATGACAGGTGGTTCACCGATGTTGATAAGGATGTGGCAATAAGAGTTATGGACAGAATGATAAAAGTAAATAAATCAGGAAAGGAAACAGGGTGTGTATGGATAAATACAGAGGAGCTACTGATTTTCGGATGCTATAGCTCACCAAATGGGGACAAAATACATCTTGAAAGATTACTTCATACCATAAAAAGTAGGGTTAGATTCATTAAACCAAAATATGTAATCATAGCTGGTGACCTAAATGCTAAATCATGTGTATGGGGATCTCCAAAAGATGATGAAAGAGGGGACATATTATACGAATGGATCTGCGAAATGAATATGATCGTGGCAAATACGGGAACGGAACCAACGTTTAGAAGGGGAAACAGCGAATCATACATAGGTATCACCATACATAGCGAAAATATGAACAATAGGATAAAAAACTGGATGGTACATGACGCAGAAAACCTTAGCGACCACCAAAATATTACTTTTGAAATCGCTATAGAAGACCGTGAACAAATAAATAAAAAAAGGAAAATACAACCAGGATGGAAAATAAAAAAGGAAGGAATAGAAAGGTTCACAGAAAACCTAGGAAAAATCATAGAACTCAGGAAAATGAGCTACGATCACAAAATAGATGCAACAAGCTGCCAAGCTGTCCTAACCCAGGTATGCAATGAATCTTTCGCGAAGAAAGGAAACAAACCAAGTAATAAGAAACCCATATACTGGTGGAATAATGAAATAGCCACAATAAGAAAAGAAGTTCTGACTAGAAAGCGAAAAATGACACGCATAAATAAAAAAACTTGGGAAAGACGCGAACTTAAAGAAGAGATCTATAGTAGATATATCGAGGGCAGAAGAAAATTAAAAGAAGAAATCAGAAAAGCCAAGGAACAGGCGTGGAGGAACATTTGCAACGAAATAGACAATAATATATGGGGGGATGGATATAAGATAGTATGTAAAAAAATGAAAATAATGCCAAAGATACAACTTACAGATGACGAACTGATAACACAAACAAAGAAACTCTTCCCAAGAGGGGAGGTACAGAACTGGACCTACAAAGAAATAAACAAAGAAGAAATTCCAGCAATCACAACAAAAGAGCTAACTGCAGCATCAAGGAAACTGAAAAGTAAAAAAGCCACAGGAGTAGATGGCATTCCGTCAAAAATAGTAAACGAAACGAAAACGAAATTTGCAAACGAAACCCTACGGTCAAACAAATTTCCAGAAGAGTGGAAAAAGGGCAGATTATTACTAATAGAAAAACCAAAGAAAGATCCAATGGTGGAGACAAAATACAGGCCAATATGTCTATTGAACAGTATGGCCAAACTAATGGAAGGCATAATTGGGGATAGAATAGTAAAAGAGCTGGAAAGGAAGCTAGATCTCGCAAACTTACAATTTGGCTTTCGTAAAGGTAGAAGTACAATACACGCCGTGAACAAAATACAGAAGATCGTAAAAGACATTAATACAATAAACTATAGAGATAGGCCATACTGCATTATGGTAAAAATAGACGTGGCAAATGCGTTTAACACTGCAGCATGGGAAGAAATCATAAAAGAAATGGAGGAACGAAAACTATCAACATACCTTATCAACGTAACTAAAAGTTACCTTCAAAACAGGACACTTGAAATAGGGGAGAATAGTGAAATAGAGGTCACACGTGTGGTGCCCCAGGGCTCGGTATTACGACCTCTATTATGGAATATCCTATATGACGGTATCCTAAGGCTCCCTGTAGGAAGAAATGTGACTCTAGTCGCATACGCAGACGACCTGGCAGTCATTGTCAAAGGTAGAAATATGGAAGAGATTACACACATCACAAATAAGACCATAAATAAGATAAGCATATGGATGAGAGACAAAAAACTCAAAATGGCTCCTGAGAAAACAGAAGCCGTAATGCTGGCAGGAAGAAGAAAAATCCCCAATATGGTTATTAAAGTAGAAGGGATAAACATCCACACGGAAAAATATATAAAATATCTGGGAATAATAATAGATAAAGATATGAAAATGAGGGAGCACATTAAGCAGACGGAGAGGAAATCCGGAAAAACTGCTACGGCCCTAGAGAGATTAATGTCTAATATTGGGGGGGCCAAAACGGATAGAAAAAAAATCCTAGCCTCAGTAGTACACTCAATACTGCTGTACGGAGCGCCAATCTGGAACGAAACAATGGCAATGACAAAGTATAAAGACATCCTTACCAAAGTACAAAGAAAACTTCTAATCAGGATCTGCTGTGCCTACAGGACAGCGTCCATAGAGGCGCTGCAAGCGATTGCGGGGATACCCCCAATTGAACTAATGGCAGAAGAGAGAACCACTGCATTTGCAGACAAGAATAAAACGAAGCTCGAGCTGAAAGCCAACACGTTAGGGAAATGGCAGGACAGATGGGCCAAGGAGACCGGATCGGCAGTATGGGCCAAAAGACTAATACCAGATCTGAAAAAATGGGTAAATAGGAAACATGGAAACCTAAATTATTACATTACACATATACTTACCAACCACGGGGACTTCAGAGCTTACCTGAAGCGATTTAAAATCATAAGTGAGGAAAACTGCGAGTTGTGCAATCTAAAAGAGGATGCTGAGCACATCTTTTTTGTATGCCCAAGGTGGGTAAAGGAAAGAATGGAGATGATAACAAAAATAAAGTACGAGCTTACACCAGAGAACATAGTTAATTGCATGCTGGAAAATGCCGAAAACTGGGATCAAATAGCAAGAACCATGGAGAATATTCTAAAACAAAAAGAGCAGAGAGCAACCTAGAGGAGAGGACTGATGGAGGAAAACTCATTGAAGAAATGCCAGATGGTAGTACCGGTGCGGTTTTCCCCAAAAAAAAATTTAAAAAAAAAAACAAAAAAAAAACAGGGGTTAAACCAACGGTCATTGCAACTTTGGCTTATATTGCATCGAGAGTTCGCGCTCCCGCGCGTATGTTGTCTTGATTTATCTGTCCGCTTCGCGGCGAACAAACAAATCTAACCCGGGTTAAACTAACGGTCTTTGCCACTTTGGCTTACATTGGATCGAGAGTTCGTGCTCCCGCGCGTATGTTGTCTTGATTTATCTGTCAGCTTCGCGGCGAACAATCTAATCTAACCCGGGTTAAACCAACGTCCATTGCCACTTTCGCTTATATTGGATCGATAGTTCGCGCTCTCGCGCGTATGTTGTCTTGATTTATCTGTGCGCTTCGCGGCGGACAACCTAATCTAACCGGGGTTAAACCAACGATCATTGACACTTTGGCTTATATTGGATAGAGAGTTCGCGCTCCCGCGCGTATGTTGTCTTGATTTATATGTCCGCTTCGCGGCGGACAACCTAATCTAACCGGAGTTAAACCAACGGTCATTGCCACTTTGGCTTACATTGGATCGATAGTTCGCGCTCTCGGGCGTATGTTGTCTTGATTTATCTGTCCGCTTCGCGGCGGACAACCTAATCTAATCGGGGTTAAACCAACGGTCATTGACACTTTGGCTTATATTGGATAAAGAGTTCGCGCTCCCGCGCGTATGTTGTCTTGATTTATATGTCCGCTTCGCGGCGGACAACCTAATCTAACCGGAGTTAAACCAACGGTCATTGCAACTTTGGCTTATATTGGATCGAGAGTTCGCGCTCCCGCGCGTATTTGGTCTTGATTTATCTGTCCGCTTCGCGGCGAACAACCTAATCTAACCCGGGTTAAATTAACGGTCTTTGCCACTTTGGCTTACATTGGATCGAGTGTTCGCGCTACCGCGCGTATATTTTCTTGATTTATCTGTCCGCTTCGCGGCGGACAACCTAATCTAACCCGGGTTAAACCAACGGCCATTGCCACTTTGGCTTATATTGGATCGATAGTTCGCGCTCTCGCGCGTATGTTGTCTTGATTTATCTGTCCGCTTCGCGGCGGATAACCTAATCTAACCGCTGTTAAACCAACGGTCATTGATACTTTGGCTTATATTGGATAGAGAGTTCGCGCTCCCGCGCGTATGTTGTCTTGATTTATATGTCCGCTTCGCGGCGGACAACCTGATCTAACCGGAGTTAAACCAACGGTCATTGCAACTTTGGCTTATATTGGATCGAGAGTTCGCGCTCCCGCGCGTATGTTGTCTTGATTTATCTGTCCGCTTCGCGGCGAACAACCTAATCTAACCCGGGTTAAACCAACGGCCATTGCCACTTTGGCTTATATTGGATCGATAGTTGGCGCTCTCGCGCGTATGTTGTCTTGATTTATCTGTCCGCTTCGCGGCGGACAACCTAATCTAACCCGGGTTAAACCAACGGCCATTGCCACTTTGGCTTATATTGGATCGATAGTTCGCGCTCCCGCGCGTATGTTGTTTTGATTTATATGTCCGCTTCGCGGCGGACAACCTAATCTAACCGGAGTTAAACCAACGGTCATTGCAACTTTGGCTTATATTGGATCGAGAGTTCGCGCTCCCGCGCGTATGTTGTCTTGATTTATCTGTCCGCTTCGCGGCGAACAACCTAATCTAACCCGGGTTAAACCAACGGCCATTGCCACTTTAGCTTATATTGGATCGATAGTTCGCGCTCCCGCGCGTATGTTGTCTTGATTTATCTGTCCGCTTCGCGGCGGACAAAGGATCCTTACGAAACTATTAATAAATTGGTTGAGTGGGGATTGATTCCGGCCGAAGGTACATATAATTACCCCAAGTGTAAAAACGGCCACTTGAAACTGTGTCGTGATAATTCAAGGTTAGTTTTTTTTTGTATTTGTTTATTAATGCCACCATAACATAAATTGCATGTACATTGTATTTGAAAGACGTAATTCTTATAAATATTTTTTTCTTATTTCGGAGAAATATTTGTTTTTTTTTATATAAAAAATTACTTGTCTATTCTGAATATTCAGAATACTTTAAGAGATCCCGACTAAACATTTCAAAAATTAATTAAATGGAAATTGATAGCAGCCGAGTTTGTTAAACCAATGGTCCTTGCTTAACCTTGATTAATGTTTAATCTATTGCGTTATTCCTTTCTTCTCAATCCCCATCGCATCAATTCCCCGTCAATCTTATAGAAAGCTTTTACATTAAAAATTTAGTTAAACATAAACTCTTCTTTAATTTTTCTTTCCGCATTTAAAACACCCCCCGTGTGGGCTCCTCTGAAGTTTGTCGTTAAAACTTCCATTGATTTAGCACGTCTTTTCTCTTCCCATCAATTCTCATCTGCTTACTTTACGACAGGCTCATTATCCCGTTCCTTGGTTAGTACAAAAGATAGCTTGCTTCTACTATCACATGCCGGGGGTTTACTCACTCTTATTTGATAATTTTGATTCCCTGTATGTTGGCCAAACTGTCAGGGCTATATCACTACGTATAAAAGAACATCTTAACCAGTTCCACAAACATAAGAATTATAAGCGCGGTAGCGCTAACTCTCGATTCAATTTATGACAAAGTGGCAAGGACGGTTGGTTTAACCCTTGTTAGATTAGGTTTTCCGCCGCGAGACGGACAGATAAATCAAGACAACATATGCGTGGCAGCGCGAACTCTCGATCCAGTATAGATCAATATGGCAAGGACAATTGCTTTAACTCCGGATAGATTAGGTTACCCTCCACGAAGTGGGCAGATAAATTCACTACAATGTGCATGCAATTTTTGTGGTTGTCTTTAATACCTAAGTACCGCTTTTTATATTTTTAACAAAATTGGAATATATTCTTAAATGTTTTATTTCAGGATTGACGGGTTTCGATGGATTTGTAAAAATAAGATTTCTGTAATTAAGAAAAAGTCCAAAATGTGCGGTCAAAAGGTGGAACTTCGTTCGGGCACTTTCTTCGCCGGGTCTCATTTGCCATTAGTGAAGATTCTTGGGTTCGTATCTTATTGGGTTTAAAATGTATCGTTGGTGGTGATTGGCATAAATTTGGTCCTAATAAGGTCGTTGAGATTGATGAATCAAAGTTTGGAAAGCGCAAATATCATCGGTGTCACAGAGTGGAAGGGCAGTGGGTTTTCGGCGGTTACGAACGTGGCACTGGTCGGGTGTTCATGGCAGCCGTCGAGAAACGCGATTCTGAAACTCTTGTGCCTCTGATCGAGTCGTGGATAGAACCGGGTACGACGATAATCAGTGACTGCTGGAAGGCCTATAGCGCTCTCAATGACATTGGCTACAAACACATTACTGTTAATCATTCGATTAACTTTAAAGATCCCGTTACTGGGGCACATACAAATGCCATAGAGTCAACTTGGAGGACTGCTAAATCTTCTATGTCGTCATCTGGGCGTATCAAAAAACACGTACCCGGTAACCTCGCTCGGTACATGTTTCAGAAGCGGTGCAGAGAGCTTAAGCTTGATCCCGCTCTGGAATTTTTTCGTATGGCTGGCAAGATGTACGATCCCGTGCATCCCCAGCCAGGACCTGGTGATGATCGTGATACGGACGATGACTCCGATGACTAGATCGCACATTGCCATAGTAAGTTTTTTTTGTTTTTATTTTTAACAAAATTAAATATTTTTTTTTTTAGACGAAATACTGGGCCAACTTTATTTTTTTTTTCTTATTTTGATGTTATTTTATGATGAATAGACTGGATATTATTTGTAAGTTTTTTTCTGTTTCTGTCTTTTAAATTCCAATTTATTTGTATTTTTCAGATTTCCTTTTTTTATTTTTGATGTACGATCCCGTGTATCCCCAGCCAGGACCTGTTTATGATCGTTATACGGACGATGCATTCTATGACTAGATCGCACATTTTATAGTAAGTTTTTTTCTGTTTTTATTTTTAACAAAATTTCAATAAACTTTTTTTTCAGACGAAAGTCTTGGGTCAACTTTGTTTTTCTTTTCTTATTTTATTTAAATTGTATGATAAATAGACAGGACATTATATGTAATTTTTTTCTGTTTTTTTTTTAAATTCTAATTTATTTTTATTTTTCAGATTTCGTTTTTTATTTTTGATGTATGATGCAAGATGTACGATCCCGTGCATCCCCATCCAGGACCTGGTGATGATCGTGATACGGATGATGACTTCTATGACTAGATCTGTGCGATCTAGTCATAGAAGTCATTTCAGAAATCTGAAAAATAAAAATAAATTAGAATTTAAAAAAAAAACAGAAAAAAATTACATATAATGTCCTGTCTATTTATCATACAATTTAAATAAAATAAGAAAAGAAAAACAAAGTTAACCCAAGTCTTTCGTCTGAAAAAAAAGTTTATTGAAATTTTGTTGAAAATAAAAACAGAAAAAAACTTACTATAAAATGTGCGATCTAGTCATAGAATTCATCGTTCAACAAAAATTAATTGAAATTTTGCTAAAAATAAAAACAGAAAAAAAATTACTATAGAATGTGCGATCTAGTCATAGAAGTCATCGTCCTTATCACGATCACCAGGTCCTAGCTGGGGATCAACGGGATCGTAGATCTTGAATCGTACATCAAAAATAAAAAACGAAATCTAAAAAATACAAATAAATTGGAATTTAAAAAAACGAAAACTGAAAAAAATTTACAAATAATTTCCTGTCTATTATTCATCATACAATTTTCTCAAAATAAGAAAAGAAAAAGAAAGTTGAGAATGTGCTTCTATAGTAATTTTTTTCTGTTTTTATTTTTAACAAAATTTCAATTTTTTTTTTGTTTTTTGGACGAAAGAGTTGGGTCAACTTTCTTTTTCTTTTCTTATTTTGAGAAAATTGTATGATGAATAGACAGGAAATTATTTGTAATTTTTTTTCAGTTTTCGTTTTTTTAAATTCCAATTTATTTGTATTTTTCAGATTCCGTTTTTTATTTTTGATGTACGATTCAAGATCTACGATCCCGTTGATAAGGTATTATCTGTTTTTACAACAAAGTAAGGTATTATCTTTACAACATACGCGCGAACTCTGAACCAAATCCCAACAACAACCTAATCTAACCGGTGTTAATTCTCGATCCAATATAAGCCAAAGTTGCAATCACCGTTGGTTTAACCCCGGTTAGATTAGGTTCTCCGCTGCGAAGCGGACAGATAAATCAAGACAACATACAAATCTCGATACAATATAAGCCAAAGTTGCAATAACCGTTGGTTTAACCGCTGTTAGATTAGGTTTTCCGCCGCTAAGTCGAAAGATAAATCAAGATAACATAAATATTAAAACAACCTAATCCAACCGGGGTTAACTCTCGATCCATTAGAGGACAAAATTGCAAGGATCGTTGGTTTAACTCCGGTTAGATTAGGTTGCCCACCGCGAAGCGGAAAGATAAATCAAGACAACACACTTACATATAAACATAACTAACATACAACTCTCGATCCAAAATAAGCCAAAGTGGCAGTAACCGTTGGTTTAACCCCGGTTAGATTAGGTTGCAACTTGAATTTGTACAAAATTTGAATTTATTTCTGTTTTTTAGATTTTTTAGATGAAAGAAGACTTGGGCCAACTTTGTTTTTCTTTTCTTATTTTGAGGAAATCGTATGATGAATAGGCAGGACATTATTTGTAAGTTTTTTTTAGTTTTTATTTTTTAAATTTCAATTTATTTGTATTTTTAAGATTTCGTTTTTTATTTTTTGAAGAAAATCTGATAATGATTATACTGGACATTACCTATAAGGTTTTATATGATTTTTGTTTAATTTCAAAATTTAATTTGTATTTTTCATATATATGAAAATCTTAATTTATTTATATTTTTCTCTGGATATAATAAAAGTTTTCCATTTTTTTTTTCGAAACAAATCTGTTGATAATTAGAAAAAATAATAAACGTGGCAACATCTAGTTAATTGCGTTCACGTCGACTATCTGTCACGTTGACAATGTTTACTACTATTTCAAGAAAAACACGAATATTTTTTGAACCAGATAACTTAGAAGCTTCATTTTTGCTTTCCGACCTTTGCGACCTTTCCGTTAACCCGTGCCAAGGACGATTAATAACAGTTACACCAGGTAAAAAGTCCATAACACTAAATTTCTATAAACCCCTAAACTCCAATTATTTTAGTAAGTTTCACACAACGTGGAACAATAAAATTTCACATATTTGTAGAGAATTAGTCAGTCTATGATATCCCTCAGTTAGTTTTGCAAAATATTTTGTCTGGCGGCGGCCGCCGCCCCTCAAACTCGAACACAACAGAAATTAATAAATTCAAATAACTATAAAATAAAAACTGCAAGAGATATATTGAAATTTCTTTCAGATCTATATAGATTATACATTTTTTTATTGAAATAGACGTTTTGGTATCCTCGTGGCCGATAGCCTTGACACAGAATTTTTGTAAATACAGAAATTTTTAGAAAAAAAAATTGAAGTTTTGTCAAATCTTTTTTCTGTCCATTTTTCTAAACTCTACCGAACAAGCGTTTAACACTTAACACGCGATAGAGCAGATTTTCATAAAAAAAGATTAGGTTGCACACCGCGAAGCGACAGATAAATCAAGACCACATACGCGCGGCGCTGCCGCGCGTATGTGGTCTTGATTGGGGATATATAGTCTTGATCAGATAAATCAAAACCACATACGCGCGGCGCTGGTAAACCAGATAAATCAAGACGACAAACGCGCGGCAGCGCCGCGCGTATGTGGTCTTGATCAGATAAATCAAGATCCAAAAGCTTAAGGCAATGTGGCACAATACATTTTTTATCGATATATTAAAAAATTAAAAAAGTTTACCGCCTCCATTTATTTGTACAGTATTGCGTGAAATTTAAAAATAAAGCGGGTTATGAATAGCACATTCTTTCAAAAACTCTATTGCTAGGCAACGCTTCTAAAGCGCTTTGATTGGCACAGTCTGGCAGTATATTTACAATAAAGTATAGTCACCACATGCCGCACCAGGTGGCGATGAAAGCGCCAATGGCACTTTTACCGTTTTAAATTTTCCATATATGGTTGCATAGAGGGTTGCATACCGGCAAGCGGCAGAACAATTGCCAGATAAAAAACACCACAGGATTCCTTCATCGTCACCAGTGGCGTGCACCTCTAAATTCTCCACATTTTTCCATCCTCAACAACCATTTCACCCTCTACAACTATTCCACCCTAAAACAACAATTACACCCACAACAACTATTCCATCTTCATCACTAATTCACTTAAAAAAAACGATTAATATGTACTAGTTTATTTAATAAAATAGTTATTTAAATCGACAATAATTAAGATGGATGGTTTGGCAACGTCGCGAGAACAGCTGAGAGAAAAGAAAAAGATGGAAGCATAGTTATATAGAGAGAAAAAATACACTCGACTCCTTTCAATTACTATTCTTTTCTCTCTGTGTACTATAAACCAGTGTTTCTCAAACTTATTTGTCTCATCGCCCACCTTTGATATGCTGAAGTTAATAGATTTGGGGGGATCTATCGTATTATATATGTTTTGTTTTCTCTTGATAGAGTAAAAGTATTTTGAATTACCAAGTATTTTATAGGATACTGAAAATTCTTCAGTTCTATCGAAATTTTTATTATAAAACAACGAAAATACTTAAATATTCACTAGAAATCTAGCAACGTTGAAAGTAAAATTTATGTATCAAGCTGCAATTTCTTGACCTCTGTTAAGTTGGCAGGACCAACGAGGAAAAAAAATACCGCGACGGCACATAATAATCCGCCTTTTATCCGCAAACGATTGTAAAAAAAAAATTCCCGCACTTCCCATTTCCCGGGAAAATGGGGTCCCGCTAACTTAACAGAAAGTTATCGGGAGCCACCCTAAAAATAATTATTTTGAGGAAATAAATGCACCGGCATTTTCCGCGTTTTAACCGCAAACGAATACCGCAAGAAAAAAACTTTCAAAAAAAGCTTTTCATTTCCTGGGAAAATTTGTGAAAGTTTTTGTTTTTGCGCGGCCAAATTGCCACATAAGCCGCGCGCATCTCCTGCTTTCTTTATTATTCCTATTGGTCCGTTCAAAGACGCATCGGCGGCGAAATGTTAGGGCCTTTCAAAGATGCGGGCGGCATGCTAGGTCCTTTTAAATATGAAATGTTCTTATTGGTTGTCATCCTTCCACCTACGGTGAGGTGAGAGGTCAGTGTAGTTAGTGGAGGTATTATATTCGGGTACGCATGTAATATATGCGCATGTAAACAAATTTTCACTGGTTTTAGTTAAGTTTTATAACTACTATTTTCTTCGGCTCTCTTTCTCTCTAACCAATAATTTTGTATGGGTTCTGACGTCATTGCAAGATTTTCTATTCGAGGAGCAAAATACATTTAAAGACTTTACTAAATGATAAAGCTGCAAAATTGCTTAGAAAATTTTGAAGATTTATCATTTAGTAAAGTCTTTAAATGTATTTTTCTCCTCGAATAGAAAATCATCCAATGATGTAGAAACCCTTAAAAAATATTGGATAGAAAGAAAGAGAGCGCCGCAAAACAAAGTCGAAAAATGTACTTTTTCACCGTGGAAAGCAGACTCTAAAAATGATTATTTTAATGAAAAAAAAAACACCGAAAATATCCCTTTTTATCCGCGAAAAAAAAAATCCCGAATTTTCCCGGGAAATGAAAGGTGCGGATTTTTTTTGCACTTGGTTTGCGGATAAAAAGCGGATAATTCCTGTGCATTTATTTCCTCAAAATAATTATTTTTAGGGTGGGTTCCGTTAACTTTCTTTTAAGTTAGCGGGACCCCATTTTCCCGAGGAATGGGAATTGCGGGATTTTTTTTTGTTACAATCGTTTGCGGATAAAAAGCGGATAATTATGTGCTGTCGCGGATTTTTTTCCTCGTGGGTCCTGCCAACACATCATCATCATTCAAAATAAATTGTAAGTTTAGGTCTGAGAACCTATTTAGATTATTAATAAATGAATTATTAAATAATTAGCAACAATAATTGTGATAGGTTTTGATATATTTCAAATAAAAATTAACATGCGGGGATCCCTGTAGAAAGAAAAATTTGTGAAAAGAAAGTGAAGGCTTTCTAATTTTTATAGAAATAAAATTATATAATTTTTTTTTCAGAAACTCAAAAAGTTGGCTGATTTTTTTTCAAGGTAGTAGATTTTGGAGTGACAAGGCAAGTCATTAAAAGGTGGTAGATCTACCGAAAAGTTGGTAGAGTTAGTAACGCTGGCTGTGTGTGTGCATGCGATTATCGATACTCGACCAGCTGCGAATTGCAGACGAGCGTGGTCGGTTGTATAATACTGAACACGGAACAATTTTGTTGAACGTATTGGTTTGTTTTAAATTAACAGAAATGCATTGTATAGCTCGTGATACCTACCGCCCCTACATCGCCCCCTGCCTACCTACCGCCTCCTATATCGCCCCCTGCCTACCTACCGCCCCCTAGCTACCTACCGCCCCCTATATCGCCCGTCATCGCCCACTTTGAGAAACGCTGCTATAAACTATCAATACACAATAAAGCGCTGTTGCCAGATCTTTTTATTACACCGTATAAACAAGATTCTAAAAAAAAGTTTGTCTAATTATTTAAATCGGTAACGTCACACACATCACACAACATATTATATATATATATATATATATATATATATATATATATATATATATATATTTTAATATATATATATATATATATATATATATATATATATATATATACATATTTGTTTTATTCCTTCACCAGTGATTTGAGACGATCGCCGGCATGCTGTAACCAATTATTTATAACGGCTTTAATTTTTGCGTTATCAGCAACACTCCACTTGTCAGTAATAACATCTGAAAAATCAAATTATACATATTGTATTACTAATGTATTTCAGGAAATTTTTTACTAAACTAATTCTAATCAATCAGTTCCAATCCAAAATTATATCAAAATAAATGAAAAGTAGAGATAACATAAATTTTCCTTTAATCAGGGTTATAAATCATATCTTTCACAACAAGGGTATTTTAAAAATGTGAAGAAATAGACAACACAGTATTACAAAATGTGTTCGATAACATAAAACGGCGTATTAATTTGTGTATTCGTGAAAATGGACACCACATTCAATATCTGTTGTAATGTTTGTTCTTTGTTAATTTTATAATTCACAACACTATAAAATAAATCAGTGTTAAAATTATGAGAAGGATTTATATTAGTAATAACTAATGAAATTGTTGATCTTAATACTAAAAACAATGAGACATAACCTCAAGACCACTGACAGCTACTTAAAAATGACATTTCATAATTTGTTAATTTTATGTGTCTGAATTAAGAAATGAAATACTTCTTGAAATTCATGACAAGAGTGGATTCCAAGACTTTTGGGACTCATGTTATTTAATTAAAAAACAAGGTAAACGTCTATTTTTTGCCTTTTTGATGATTTTTTTTTCTTTTCGGCATTTTTAATATATACTTTTTATGCGTGACCTTATTTTGGGTTGGAATATATAAACTAATAAATATTGGTCCTGAACGCTATTAAAAGTATCAGCTGATGATAAGTTTAGGTTATGCCAGACACAATAAAAGATCTTTTTGATGTCGCAAAGATGTTAACATTTTCATATCAGAAAAACGAATTCCGAAAAATGTTGTCAAAAAGATAACATTTTACCACTGAAATATATACTAACTGGAACGAGCGCTGGCCTCTAAGCTTGTGCGGGCCGAGAGAGAGGTCCCAAGGGGATCCCTTCATCCTTGTCTAGCCAACAGTAAATTCGATAGTGGGAGGATGTGATACAGTCAGAGCGAAAAACTAGTTGTATTGAGTTGTATCAAGAAAGAGAGTGAGATCGTTAAATCGGTGAGCATATTACAAACCGAAGTTTATATATTTTTTGGCCTCCGGTATTGTAAAGCTAGCTTTGACATCGTGTATACATCAAGCGAAACTAGCATTTTACTCACTATGTTGCAAAGTCCGGCTACAATGCGGTAAAGTCACTTTCCCGCATTGTAGCCGTACTTTCCCGCATTGTGCCAAATAAAATAATTTCCAATATTGTAAATAATCTATACAGTTGGGAAAGATGGTTCGTTCTGAACCCTCCACGTCCGGCCCCCCAGCACGCTCCCACTTCCGGTTCCCACCCACACTTCCGGAACCGTAAGTGGGTAATTTTTTAGAACCGGAAGTGGGTGGGAACTGGAAGTGGGGTAGGAACCGGAAGAGGGGTGGGAACCAGAAGTTGGGTAGGAACCGGAAGAGGGGTGAAAAACGGAAGTGTGGTGGGAACCGGAAGTGTGGTTGGAACCGTAAGTGGGTTGAGATCCGGAAGTGGGGTGGGAACCGGAAGTGGGGCGGGAACTGGAAATGGTGGGTGGGAACCGGAAGTGTGGTGGGAACCGGACGTGGGAGGTGGGATCGGGAAGTGGGGAAGAAGCGGACGTGGGGGCGGGAGTGGGGTACCGGAAGTGGAGGTGGAGGGTCTATTTGTTAAATAATAATTGTCGGCCAAAAAAATTTTACAAATTTCGTGCGGAAATGATTTTACAGCGCTCCAGCTAATGGGGTACGAGCTGTCGCGTTGTAAAATCAAACTTTCCACACTCTAATGTAAATAACTATTAATGAAAGTTCTTTTCAAAAAGACAATGGTAAAATACTGTTGTATTTGCAAGGAAAAATGGACGTCGGACGTCAGACACACATTTAGTTTTCCTTTTGTGCTGTACTAGACGAAGACTAGCGATACGAGAGACACCTTGTGATGCTCTCACGCGGCCCGAACAAGCCAGGAGGCAGCGCTCGTTCCAGTTAGTATATATTTCAGTGCATTTTACTGATCTCATAATTTTTTAGATAACATTATGATATCATTCTGACATTACTACGGAATGGGTAGTGATGTCAGTTGGATCAGACTTATTATGGAGTGGTATAACTCAAGCTACCTTTAACATAGATGGATACATTCCAAGGTCTAGTGATATATTATACAAATAGAGGTTGTACTTCAAGGATATCGTAACTAGATTTGATTGTGGTTATAGGAAATCCATCAGTTCCGGACGAGTTTTTAGATGCCATGTCACAAATCACATTAGGAAGGTGAGCAGATTGTATGTGGAAAACAAAGAATGACGATGAGATACTGGTTTTACATATAGTACCGCAACTAGCGATAGTGTTTTATTTACATTAAAAAAGTTTTTCATTGTATTTCACATTTTGAAAATTTGTTCAATTATCTGTGATGATATCTGTGATAAATCAATTAATATGTTATATGCAGATGCTACTAGTATACATTTGGAACAGGAGCTTATATATGATAATTATGAACTTTTCAAAATACTTTTCATAAAATTCCATCCTTTTTGCCCAGCACTTTGATAGAAACAATACCACTGTCACTAAATATTTGTGAAATGGCTCAATATTCAATAAAACAAAATGTATAAAGTAGATAATAAATGTCATATTTTGTCATAATCCAAATGTCATCATCATACAATTTTCCTCACCTGTTAGAGTTTTAAAGAATAATAAAAAGTAATAAGCATTACTTCTATTTGTAGACCAAACGTTGAAAGATATTTAATACACAAAACCTGGTGGTCAAGGTCTAATATTCAAAACTTTGTGGCCATAGTTAAATACAAAAAACTTGACTGTTTAAAACATGGCGATTAAAGTTTAATGGACAAAACTGGACAGGCAGAACTTGGTTGTCGGGGTTTAAAAGACAAAAAATTGACAGGCAGAACTCGGTTATTAAAGTGTAATAGATAAAACTTGATTTGCAAAACTTGGTGATCAAGGTTTAATACACAAAACTTGAAGATCAAAGTTTAGTAAGCAAACCTTAAGCAGAACTTTTTGGTTACATTAGTTTACTTAGTCTCACTCATGTTTGGGCAGACAGCCAGATGTTGGTGGTCTTGAGTTATGCCGCATTCACAATTGTCATCCTCTTTGTAGCCCAATTTTTTAGGTTGCTGTTACATCGTGCGACTCCCGTTCTTAGCCTGTTCAGCGTCCTCCATGTGGGGAAAGGTAGATGGTGTCCAGGGGCCAGCTCTTCCTTTGCCTCGATCCGTGTGCGGATGGCAGTCACTTTTGCCATAGGTTTGTTCGGTGTGATTCAGACGTAATCTCCAGTGGTGTAATCGACCGCATAAAGCTCTTCCAAGACTTAAGTCTATGCGGTTGCATTTGGTGCCCATATAAGGGATGCCTCTGGTCGTTTTTTTTTGTTTTTTCGCTCAGCCCCCGCGGCAACACACCTCCTGAACGTGGGTGGGGCTATACCAACTATTGGGTAGATTTCCTTCACCGGGGTCGCTTTCAGACAGCCAGACACCATGCGCACCGTCTCGTTCAGGACCACGTCAACATGCTTGGCATGAGCGGAATTGAATCATACCGGCGCAGCATATTCGGCGGTAGAAAAGCATAAAGCAATAGCCGAAGTCCGGAGTGTATGAGGTTGTGCTCCCCATTTTGTGTTTATTAGTTTTCGAATTATATTGTTTCTTGCACATACTTTCCCTTTGATCTCTTGACAGTGTTTTCGAAAACTCAGTTCGGTCCAGGCGTATGCCTAGGTATTTCTGTGTCTTGTTATGCTCCAACTCTTGGCCCAGCCAAGCCACCCTTAACCTCATATGTGCTTCCTTGTTTCTAAGATGGAAAGCACACACCTGTGACTTAGTGGGATTAGCTTTGAAGTGGTTATTATTATAGTAGGCTGCTAGATCCTCAAGATCGTGAGTTAATGTATCCTCTATGTCGTTGAAAGTTCAACATTGCTGCTAGCTGCTATAGCCGTATCATCAGCATATGTGAAACGCTTTCATATATATATATATATATATATATATATATATATATATATATATATATATATATATATATATATATATGATGAACTATTCCTGGACTGTAGTGTTACAAAAAAGCGTCGATTTTGTAGGAAGCATTCTACCAACTTAGTGAGGCGAAAGTCCTTGGTGATGTCATAGAACTTTGATATCAGCCACAGATGGTTCACGGTATCATAGGCAGCAGATAGATCTATGAAAGCGACTCCCGTTATCTGCTTTCGCTCGAACCCATCTTCGATATATTAAGTGAAATTGAGGGTTTGCCCCCAACACGATTTGCCTGGTCTGAAACCTGCCTGTTCTGGTATGGTCTCCTCCTCGATAATGTCAGAGATTTGGTGAAGAACCTTGAAATGGTGACACAGCAAAGAGACGGGTCTAAAATTCCCAGGATCTGTTGGCTCTTTCCCTAGGTTTCAGAATCGCAACCACTTTCGCCTTCCTCCAAATTTTTGGATTTTGTACTTATTCATCGGACACGCAGTTATACTTCTTTTGAGTGAGCCAGTCTATGGTTAGGAGCCCAAAATGATTTATTTGCTCTGACCTAATTTCGTCCAGCCCAGCTGCTTTATTTTCTTGAAAGGGTCGCTAAGGATATCGTTTTCGTTTTTAATGCCACGATGGAGTTTGATTTTTCCCACTTTAGTTGACAATTTACCATTAAGTAAGAGGCGATTGGCTATCTGGTCTGGTGTGACTCCAGACAAATCAGGTGCTCGAGCGGAGGGGTCGTTGTTGAAATTCTTCCGTGCACGTATATTACTTTGTTTCATATCCAGACTTGTTGTGAGCTTGCACCATCTTTCCTTTCTAGTCGCTGATAGCAATCCGTCATATGCTTGCTAATACATGCAATGCATACAACATAACTAATCACTCTTTTCAAATTTGGTGCTAAATTTCAGATTCCGAATTTTCCGAGGGTTTATAAGAACGGCCATGTAAAAGGTGAGTATTAATTTTCAGTAAAATAAAACGTCTGCGTCTGTTTGAAATAACAACAAAATTTTTAACACATGCTTGCACTCATTCATCATCATTTTCTGCAAATATGAGTAATGTTTGGTACGCGAGTTTGTGTTTCAATGTGATTGGTGTCTTGTGGGGTCTAATTTTCGTCAAGTCTGTAATATGTCTGTTTGGGTGTCTTTTGCTTGCATGGTTAGTGTAAAATTTTTGTGAGTATTCGTAGATGTATTCCGTTAGTCTGGGAATTTGTCCTTCGTCATGTAAGTCATCAATTTTTGTATAAATATCCCTATTCAACGCCATTCTAAGGCACTTGTTCTGGAATCTTTGCAGGATTACCAGGTTGGTCTTGGCAGCACTGCACCAAGTTTAGTTTATGCTGCATAAACTAAAACGGCCGAATTATTAAAATTTTGTTGTTTTTTCATAGTTTGCTATTTTTGTTCATTAGGGAGTAGATGCTCTTCAATGCAGCGGAAGCTCTGTTTATTGCGTTGTTGAATAAAAAAAAAATATCGATTTTGTTTATGAATTTTAAAACCTTATTACAAATAATTCGGATGTGCGATACGAAAAAGATAATAAGCCTATTAAATTCCAATTAATTATAAACAATTTAAAAGTGATAGAATTTTGAAAATAATCACGTGACTCCAAACGCGCCATAATTTGTTTGTAACGTATAAGTGAGAAACTTCATTCAAACATTCAAACATAAACATTCTTTATAAAATCGTCGTTTTAAGATTTTTTCGACGCACTGTTTAAAACCATTGGTTTAGACGTTCAACAATATGGGACATGTAAAAACATTTTTTGAGTAGTTCTTTTTGTAGTTAATATTTGACTTTTAATATTTGACATATTTTACATGTCTCTACAAGCATTTGTGTCAACAAAGTCATGCAAGGGTAGAAATTACACATTTTACTTGTGAAAATGGCATTTTTTCCACGGCTTACCCTACATGAAAGTGACATTTTTCATTCTAGAGATGAGAATATTTTCACATCTAGAGACGAAAATGAGCATTTTAAATTTATGATTTTCTCGATTAAAACACTAAACTAACCAAATTTGCATGGACTTTCTCATTAATTACATCAATTTCAATGAAATATTTTATGTATAAACGTAAAACGAGCCTGAAACTATTTAAAAAACCGAAATCAAATTATGACATTTGACTTGAAAAGAATCACCTTCTATGAGAATGCAATATGTTACCATGGAAACGACCAAACCAACAATTAAATTTGTATAGACAGTTCTGACAGTTCGCTTCGAATTGGATTTATTAAAGTCGAATTATGGATTCTACAAGTAGCAAAAAATGCATTTACTACTCGATATGAAAGTGTTTTTTTTGGTTAGGTGTGATTGCTAACTCGCTGGCGCTCGTGAGCAAACTCCCACCTCACCAAAAAAACGCCATGTACTATTTCAATTTGTTTTTTAATTTCAACGAAAAAAAAAAACAAAAAAAGTTTTGTTATAAAACTTAAATATGAGCTTTCGATTTATGACAAAAAAAATTATTCAAATACCCAACTGTGTGTTTGATGTGTGTTTTATAACATAATCTAGTGTCTAGATGTACAGCAAAGTATTTTACCGCCTTCTTAGGTGTTTTAGCTGGTATAGTATCAATTTCCGGTGAGGAGATGAGTTTTGTGTATTTTCGTGTGTAGTACAAGTAATTTTCCAGAGTTTAAAGATTTTAATTATCAGGTCTACGTGAATTTCACTCTTTTTGTGTGCTGTGATTTGTTGAAATGACAATCTCTGTAGTTCAAATTCACCCGCCACACATCATCACTAACTTCATACACACTGTCATAGACATTAAAATATAGTAGAATACTGTTCGCGTTTTAGTTAATACAATATACCTTGTGTGCTTTGTGTTTTTACTGACAATCCCCGTTTTATTCTAATTACTCGCCTAACAATCGACAGCTCAAACTGTGCAACAGACTGTGCACTCTAACAGGTTATGGGCACAGGATTGTTTTTAAACCCTGATTTGATACAAATATTGTGCACACAAATTAAAAAGTGAGGTTATGGCTGAGGAAC
The DNA here is from genome assembly GCA_944588485.1 of Phosphuga atrata. Lineage (NCBI taxonomy): Eukaryota > Metazoa > Arthropoda > Insecta > Coleoptera > Silphidae > Phosphuga > Phosphuga atrata. The sequence goes on from OX155892.1 coordinate 53,264,676, forward strand.
GTTATAAAATTCCGTTGTTCGACGGAACTAATTACGATAACTGGAAGTTTTGTGTTGAGACATACTTGGACGAGCTTGATTGTCTGGAATATATTAAAAGCCCACTTTGTGATTTACTGGAAATAGTGGATGAAACGAATTTATCAGCTGACGAATTTCACAAAAAGCAAGATAAGAGATGTAAGTCAGTCATAGTACAAATAATTGAAGGTAATCAACTTGAATATATCAAAGATTGCAAAACAGCTTTTGAAATTTGAGATACTTTGAATAAAACTTTTGCTCGAAAGGTATAGCTAGTCAATTGTTAATTCGGAAAACTTTGCTAACCATGAAATTCAATTCAAGTAATGACAACGTGGAATCCCATTTCTTGAGATTCGATAAATTGATTAGAGATCTCAAATCTAGAAGAGACTGACGTGGTGTGCCACCTTCTGCTCACGATGCTCGTAGAATACTATGTTGTGGTGACTGCGATTAAGACCTTGTCTACGGAGAATTTTAAGTTGAGCTTCGTCAAGAATCGACTCCTGGATGAGCAAGCGAAGAGATTAGGGGTTCGACAGAAAAGAGAGCCATCGTCGCCCCATGCATTTTCGACCCAATCGCACAGATCGAAGAAGTGGAATTCGTCGAATGGCAAGTCCAATCAATACAGGAAGAAACTAGAGAAAAGGAATTACCAATGCCACAACTGTGGTGGCTACGGGCATTTTCGACAAGAATGCAGGAAGCCACCGAAAGATCATAGCAAGTTCCAGAAGGCACATGTCGCAGCTGACTCGGAAGATGAGAAAGAGGAATTTAGTTTTTTCGCTGGAAAAGTTAAAACTGAAAATTTGCACCTGGTACCTGGACTCTGGCGCTCCTGAGCATTTGATAAACGTTGATAAATATTTGCAAAATGTTAAACAGCTTGACCATAACATCTGCATAAGAAGTGCCAAAACAGGATCAACTCTTACAGCAACAAAAAGAGGAAACCTGCACGCTGAATCTGTTGTGGATGGCAAAATAAACAGGATCACTATCAGGAATATTCTGTATGTACCAGGATTGCAATTTAATTTGCTGTCTGTATCAGTTCTGAAGATCAGAACGAAATCATCAGAACGAAATGGCTATGCTATTACTTTCGATCAAGGCAAAGGAATTATAGAGAAAAATGGAAAGGTGGTGGCAATTGCAAGAAGAGGAAATAAATTATATGAACTATTTTTGATATATCCTGGAGAAAAGGTTAACCTATGTGAAATGGAAAAGAATACGGAGCTATGGCACAGACGTTTAGGACACATCAGACTCAAATCACTAAACAAACTGAAATCATTAGTAAGAGGAGTAGAAGCAAATCACTTGGAAGGAGACAGACAGATTTGCCCAATCTGTGTACAAGGCAAACAAACACAGCTACCTCATCATCACCAACGTAAACGCGCCAAAAGGCCATTGTAATTAGTACACAGTGATTTATTTGGTCCAGTAAATCCGAAGTCCTATAATGGAATGCGCTACGTAGTGACCCTTATAGACTACCCATTTTACGGTACCCTACCTTTTAAAGTCGAAAGGGGAAGTGTTTCAAAAATTCAAAATTTATGAAGCAATGGCCACGAACCATTTTAACTTAAAGATCTCACGATTTAGATGCGACAATGGTCGGGAGTATCTTTCTACTGATATGAGAGAGTACTTTGAGCAAAGCGGAATTCAATCTGAATTTACAATCCGTCATACCCCGCAGCAAAATGGAGTAGTAGAACGGATGAACAGGACAATCCAGGAGAAAGCAAGATGTATGCTTTTGGACTCATCCTTGCCCAAGAACCTTTGGTCGGAAGCAGTGCTGGCAGCTATTTACTTGATTAATAGGAGCCCAACAAGTGGACAGGAAAAAGCTGTTCCTGCGGAATTGTGGTTCGGGACAAGGTCGACCTGAGTAAATTGAAAGTCTTTGGCTGTCAAGCCTACCTACATCTACCAAAGCCCCTCATTAGAGGGAAGTTCAGCCCTAGATCAAAGGAATGCTTCATGATTGGGTACTGAAATAATGGTTACAGGTTGTGGTCACTGGATGATGCAAAGGTTCTAAGTGGATGTGATGTCATCTTTGATGAAACACCGCGAAGTAAATTCCAGGAATTCCGCGAAGCTGATTTCTATGACGGCGAACCAGCGAGTGGTACCGCGACAGGAGGAGAAAGTGCAGTGCAAGATGTCGAAAATTCATCCCCTCCACCGCCTACCATTCAAGAAGAAAAGGAGATTCAGGAGTATAGCAGCACGGAAGACATCGGCTCACTCCGAGAGAAGGACACCTCAGGGAGTTCAGAGGTGAGGAAGATCACAAGGACCAAAAGAGCGCCCAATCGATTCGACGACTACGTGGCTTTGGCCCTCAATGCTGAAACCTTCGTTGAAAATCTACCGATGTCATACGCAGAAATTCAGGAAGAGAAGTTGCAATACATTGGTACGCTGCAGTCGAGGAGGAGCTGGCAGCTCTCGACGAGAACGAGACCTGGTCTTTAGCACCTCTACCTAATGAAAAAAGGGTAATAAACAACAAGTGGGTCTTTAAGCTCAAACTAAATGGAAATGCCAACATTGTGCAGTATAAAGCCCGTTTAGTCGTAAAAGGATGTTCCAAACGAAAAGGGTTCGACTATGATGAGGTATACGCCCCAGTTGCTAGACTGGACACGCTAAGGACGCTCTTAGCTGTTGTAAACAACCAGGATCTTTACACAAGACAGATGGACGTGAGAAATGCGTTCCTGCATCGATAACTTAGAGAGAAAATTTATATGCAGCTACCTGAAGGCTTCGAAAGCGAAACTAGTCTGGTCTGTAAGCTGAATAAAACTCTGTACGGGCTGAAGCAGGTCCCTAGAGCATGGAAAGAAGAGTTCGACAAATTCGTTCAGTCACTTGGATTTGTTCAATCCGAATATGACAAATGCCTTTACAGAATGTTCAGCGAAGAACAAAATATCTACCTCCTTATCTATGTGGACGACATACTCATGGCAAGCAGCAATCAATCAATATTGAACAAAATTGGAACCTTCTTTCAACAGAAGTTTCGAATGAAAGACCTTGGACAACTTCGGATGTTTCTAGGTATCCATATACAAAGATCAGAACGAGGAATGATGCTAAGTTAGCCAATTTATCTACAAAACCTTCAACGTTTTGGAATGGACATTTGTAAGGGTGTATTTACTCCAATGGACGTCAAACCTTCAGCAGGCACCGATGGTGAGTCTATTATCGAGACCAAACCCTACCAACAAATGATAGGATGTCTGATGTATGCAATGCTGACTACGAGACCCGATATCAGCGCTGCGGTAAATTTCTACAGCCGATTTCAGAATCATGCAACTGAAGAACCATGGAATGGACTAAAGAAAATACTGAGATACATTCAACAAACTAGAGATATTGGACTGTTCTTTCCAAATCAACAATCGGAACCACTAGTTGGATATGCTGATGCTGACTGGGGAGTACGTCGCCCTAGCTTCTGCAGGCACTGAGCTAATTTTACTGAGGGGTCTTCTCAAGGACCTGGGAATTAACTGTTCGCAACCCATCACTGTTTATGAGGATAATCAGGCGTGCATTCACCTTTTACAACGTTGGCAGCACAAACGATTGAAGCATGTTAATGTGAAATATAACTTTATCAGCGATCTTCACATGTCACGACAAATCGACGTTACTTACATCTGCACAACTGATGAAGTTGCGGATATTCTTACCAAGGGACTCAACAGAAGACAATTTGAGAATCAGAGACTGAAGTTGGGATTACAACGTTTTTGAATTTATCCGTCACTTACAAATTCAATTATTAATTTTTTGTATCTTTTTCTTTAATATCGTATTTAATTTATTTGTATATGCCTCACAACTTGAAACTGCAGGATTGAGGAGTGTTGAAATGACAATCTCTGTAGTTCAAATTCACCCGCCACACATCATTACTAACTTCATACACAACTGTCATAGACATTAAAATATAGTAGAATATTGTCCGCGTTTTAGTTAATACAATATATCAAGTTCTTTGTGTTTTTACTGACAATACCCGTTTTATTCTAATTACTCGCCTAACCCTCGACAGATCAAACTGTGCACTCTACCATGATTGAACTAAAAGAGTGGCTGTAAATGTCGGTGTCGTCGGCGTAGAGTGCAAGTTTCGTCTGTGGCATAGTCGGCATGTCTTTTATGTAAAAGATAAATAAAATTGGTGCTAGAATCGATCCCTGGGGCACACCTGATGCTATAGGTCTTAGTCTCGAATGTTTGTCGTTTATTAGCACGCTAAAGTGTCAGTTTGCCAAGTAGCTGTTTAGTAATTTTATATTTGTCGGTGAAAATTTTACATTCTTTTTTTAATTATAATAATTTTACGTTCTGTTGTTGAAATTTAATTTTACGTCCGTTATGATTCTACAGATTTGTTGTACCGTGTTATGTTAGCGTGTTTAGTAGGTTTATTTGCCTGCAACTGTTCTGTTGTCGTCCCAGTCGATTTTCCCAGGTTTCAGTATTGGAACAACATTGGCGATCTTCCAAGACGGCGGAAAATATTGCAATTTAAAAATTCCGTTAATTATATGTGTCAGTTGTACCAAAGCTTTTCGTGAGAGATTTTTTAATATTTTTTTTGTATTTGGTCTGGTCCGGGTGCTTTCAGTGGTTTTTGATATTTAATAATTAAATTAATTTCTGTCGGGCAAGTCGTCAGTTCGTGGTATGGATCTGTAAAGTCCTGTCCATTTATGAATATTCTCACGATTTGAACTATTAATTTCTGTTTGTCGTCAAGTTCTGGATCAATTTTGTGTACTTTTTCAAAGGTGTATGCAATAAGATCCGCCTTGTCCAGGTCGGCCATTGCCGTTGTAGTTCCTTTTGTCAGCGTCGGTATTGGTTTATAGGTCGTCTTTAGTCTTTTGGTCATTCTCCAGATAGAATTGTCTGTAGGTGTCAGTTCAGTTAGTCTTTTTGCCCATTTGCCATTTCCGTTTTTATTTGTTTTGTCAGTCCGTTCATTTCTTATTTGTCCGTCATGTCTCTGTATTTTTACCAAACTCGTCTATGTCTGTTTTTGATTTGTATCATTGTCATTACGAATTCAGGTAATAGGGAATATGCAAGAGATTTAGTTTTACTTGATTTTTTTACCACCGATACTTTATGATCTTGACAATACACCTATACCATTATTTTCTTATTTAGTTTGCATTTAATTCCAAAAATTAAAAACAAAATGTCCAAAATATGCGAGCGAAATTCAAAAGTGGTGAGCGAAATTAAAGTGGTTTTGTTAAAGCACAATCGGACAATTTACCAAAAATAGATGCATTTATGATGTGCTCTGAGAATAAGCAAACTGCATTGCTAATATGTTAAATGATTCATTAAATTTTAATTTCTTTAATGTAATGTAAGTTGTACCAAAAAATGTGCAAACTGTGTATACTATAATAACAAGTTTAGTAAAAATAACTGCACTAATCATGTTGCGACTGATGTTGCTGCGTGTGAGTATCTAAAGTCCAAATTTAACAAACTACTGAAATCAACTGAATATCCTATACAACCACGGCTGCCAACCCACCTTGGAAAAGTACTTGAGCCGAAGAGGTCGGCAAGACAGATCTAGCAACAGTTAATGTCATTCGAATTAAACAATTATATAGAGGAGTCAGCAGATAACTTAGAAGATCTAAATTGCAGTATCAACGATGTTGGCCTTCTTCTGCTGCATGTAAATGTTAGGAGTATAAATGCTAATTATGTAAGACTGGAATTATTAATTGCATCTTTAATAACTAAACCTCATATAGTAGTCTGTTCAGAAACGTGGAATTTACCATACCAAAATATATTCTTGATAAATAACTACACGTGTTATTACAATAATAGTCGTATAAATAAAGCGGATGGTGTGATTATGTATATTTCTAATGATTTAGATCACACTACGATAACCGAAGTAGTAGGCCAGTGTAAAATACTCACTACATGTGTTAAATTAAATTCCACCAGCGCTTTAAAAATTAGTGGTATTTATAGATGTCATGATTATGACAAGCGTCAATTTTTAAATGATCTTGAAGTGTACATGAATAACAACAAAAAAAATAACAACCATGTATTGATAGGTGATTTTAACATAGATATCAATGATGTAGATGAGTTTTCAGAGTTATTTTTAACCAACTTGTTAGATATGAATTTTTTACCTATGTTTAATAATATTACTAGGCCGAGTGAGAACGGTGGATCCTGTATAGATAACATGTTTGCGAAAACAAAGATTAAGTGCGAATCCTATACCCTCAAGCAGGTATTCACAGACCACTATCCTATCTTTCTTGCAATGAAAATTAATAAGCAGCAGCAAATTAAAGACATTGACACGTTCATTAATTACAATAAACTAGTTAATAATTGCAGTAGAACGGATTGGACAGACCTGTTATCTATAGAGGATTTAAATGTTGCTACTGACCAACTCATTAACAAAATCCAAACATTAGTAAATGCCTCTAGGGTTAAGAACAAAAAGCTAAAGTTTAAACCAAGAAAAGACTGGATTACTCCGGGCCTAATGAAATCGTGTTATACTAAGGAAAAAATGTACAATAAATGGAAAGATGACAAAAATAATGTATCCTTAAAATTAAAATATTTAAACTATTGTAAACAACTAGATAAGGTACTGAAATTTGCTAAGCTAAAATATGAAACAGAAGAAGCTAGACAGAAATCAAATAATAGCAAGGACCTATGGCAATTTATTAACAGAAAGTTAGGTAAAGAATCTTATAGACATAATCAGGTAGATTACATTATAAAAGATGATGTAAAAATATCAAACACAAACGAATTAGCAAATATTTTTGTTGACTTTTTTAGTAACGTTGGGCCCAAATTAGCTGCAAAAATTCCGGGTAATATAGGTGGTGCTGATGAGACTATAAATCAAAACCCAATTTCTATTTACCTGAATCCTACTGATCAATATGAAATTGAAACAATTGTTAGTAAATTAAAAAACAAAGCTGGTGGCGTAGATGGAATAAGCACTAAAGTCCTAAAAATTATAATTCCGTATATAAGTAATGTTCTAACATATATTTTTAATAAATCCATGACAAGTGGTATGTGGCCTGGGCCACTCAAATGTGCGGAAATTATACCAATATTTAAATCAGGGAATAAATATCAAATGACGAATTACCGCCCTATTTCACTCATATCAAATCTTGCTAAGATCTTCGAAAAGATAATACATGCGCGTTTGTATAAGTTCATCGTAGAGTGCAATATTATAAACAATGATCAGTATGGTTTCATGAAAAAAAAAGGAACTAAAGATGCCTTAGAATCGATAGCTAATTTTATTTATACCAATATAGATGCAAATAAACCAACAGTTATAGCTTTTCTAGACCTTGCCAAAGCATTTGACACGGTAAATCACAATATTCTATTAAACAAATTATACAAGTACGGCATTAGGGGCATAGCATATGATTTAATTAAAAATTACCTGTCGGATAGACTCCAGGTAGTTAAAATTAATACGAGTATAAGTAAAAAAAGTGTAATTAAGTTAGGTGTTCCACAAGGAACGGTGCTGGGTCCTCTTCTATTTATACTATACGTGAATGACATGTTTAAAATCCTACCAAATAAGTGTCTAGCGGCGTTTGCTGACGACACGGTGATCAAATGTGTTGGCAAAACTTGGTCAGAAGCACAAGAAAATATGTCCAGTTACTTAGATAAGATAGGAATATGGCTACAAAGAAACTATTTAACATTAAATATAGATAAAACCACATATATCACCTTTGGTTCTTATAGTGATAGTGTACCTGAAGTGTTTCAACTAAAAATATATAATGAGATTATCAAAAGGGTCAATAGCTGTAAATATTTAGGACTATACTTTGATAGTAATATGAGATGGGATGTTCATATAGGGAACCTAATAAAAAAAGTTAGATTCTATTTATTTATTTTTTACAAGTTAAAAAAATATATGTGTAGTAAGTCAATGAAAATTATTTACCATGCGCTCTTTGAAAGCATTGTGAACTATGGAATAATAGCTTGGGGTGGATGCAACAAAACCACTAAGGGCATTCTAGTCAGAATCCAAAACAAACTCATAAATATATTTTCAAATGATAATTCTATATTAGGGTTAAGTGAATCATATATCCTTGAGGCACTGTGTTATCACTATGTAAACTGTAAAAATAAATATGAAAGTCATCAAGGAATTACTAGACATAAAAGTCTAATAATACCTAAAGTTAACAAAGAAATAGCATTTAAAAACTCCAACATGGTTGCGATTAAATATTTCAATAAATTACCTGCTCATCTAAAAGCTCTAACACTAAATAATAAAATAATAAGAAAGAAATTGAAATGCTGGTTGACAACCACTTTACAAATTTAGATTATTGTATTTTTATCATATATTTACGTATTTTTTGTTTATGTGTGTGTATATATATATATATATATATGTGTATATATATATATATATACTTTTCAATATTTAAGATCCTTTTACTCGACATGATCCTATATTGTTCTATTTATATGTCGAGGGATGCAAATATAAGTTAAGTTATTTCTTAGGATAAGTCTTTAGCCAGGCCTATGTACAGGTGTTGTTTACACCTCTATAGGTACATGCACTGCGTATTATATATTAAATGTATTATGTATGTATGTATATATCTTTGTATATCCTGGTAAATAAATAAATAAAATAAATAAATTAGTATGTCTACAGTTGGAAGTGGGATGCTTTCAGTTAATAGTTTTATTAAATGATATGATTGTTTGGGTAATAAAATCAACATTTTGGGCTCTTTTTCTATAGCAGTTATTGTTCCAATTCGCATTACATTTTTTAAATGTTTTTCATCCTCCAAATCATCTTGCGTCCAACTTAATTCAGATGAGCTACATGATGCATAATCAGGGGATATCACTGATGGATCTAAAGAAATAGATGCCATACCACTATCAACTGGGTTATCTGCAAATAACTTCCTAGCTGATTTTATTGGTGACAATATTTTGTAATGAAAGACGAAGAGGAGATCAACATTTTTCTTTTCCATTCTTAAATTTACTTGAACACCTTTACTTCTGTACTTTGACTTAATATTTACTTGCAGAGCTTTGTGATTAGTATTACTAGAGGCTTCAATCTGCTCTGTTTCGGAGGCATACATGCGAAAGTTACCAGGCCTTGCTCGATAATCATCACTTCCTTCAATATGAAAACTACTTTGCCCGGCTTCATAGTAGTTTGTTTTTGGTGTTTCAATTTCTAAAGCATTTGTACTTTTGACAGCTACTAGTGACAATCCTTCTCTTTTAATAGCACATATTCCCTCTTGTGGTGGTGGCATATTTTCATTTTGGCACTGAAATATATGAGGCGCAACTCCTTCCTTGAACCGTAGTATAACTTTTTGCCCTTGTTGTTTCATGATGTATTGAACATAATTTGTTGTATTTTCCTCAATCTGAAATAAATTCAACATTCAGTAAAACTCTGGAAGAAATTCACACCATGTAAGCTATCTAAATACAAAATACTTACATTATAGTGATCTTCACAACAATATAAACACGATTTTGGAGATATTTCATCTCTTCTTATAACCTTACACCATTCTTTACGCATTTTCGCATTTCTTAGAACAAAAAAAAGCACTTTATCTGGTGTACTTATAATAGTGTTTTTGCATTCCGGTACAAAACAATATCTATAACATGGTTTTTTAGCATTTTCCATTATCGAAATAGCGATTCAAACTGAAAATCCTTAACTGTCAAAAGTAAACAACATTGCAAATAGTAAACGACACTGAATAACAAGGATAGCTGTGACGTCATCCAAAGCGCGCGAGAGATGGGACCGTTCAAACAGGTCAAATTTAATCTGTATTTTATATGATTTTTTAAAAATTAATTGAAAAATTTTTAACAGTATTTATATTTTTTACTATGTTAAAACGAAGTAAAAAGTGAATTAAGCAAATAAAAAAAGTTGATGCATATTCCCTATTGTTCGTTAAGTGGGTCTAATTTTCTGTATTTAATTAGTCTACGTCTTGCCAAATTGATTGATTTCGTCAGTTTTTCGGTCTCAGTCTCTACATCATCTGTTGAGTCCACACGCCTAATAGTAATATTTCTGTCCAGGAGTTGTCTGCATTCTGTCCAGTCTACGACTTTGAGCTGGTAAGAACATGGGTTTAGGGGGTTACTGTACAATATTTTTAAGTCTTCTTTTTGAGAACCATTCTAGTCTCGCTTTTAGGCTGGACAATCAGTCGAATTGGCATTTATTTCATAGATAATGGCGTTGTAAACAGTTTGAAGTTGTGAGCCTACTGTTGGCAGCGATGACATTGAGTCATCTGTTTTTTGTTTATATAGTAACGAAAATTTACTCGAGTGTTTTGTAGAAATTTGACCAAATCTTCTAAAATTTTCATGGAAATGTTTTTGGGAACGACTACCAAAAATAGTGGCAACCTAGTGTTTCTCATTTTACTGCATTTGTTTATGCTAATTTAGAATTCCACTATTTCTTCTGCCTCAGCATCCTACGGAAGACCATGGATTACAAATGCATTCTTCTTCTCACTTTTCAACATGTATGTATGGAAGACTGCCGAACTTGATACTAACGTTTTCTTCTACAATAATTTCAACGATTTTCTTTTCATTGTCACATTCATTGTCTGAGATATCAGAGACCTCCAGGTCAGATAAAGATTGAAAGTAATTAGAGAGGTTTTTTTTCTTTCTGTTAATTATGTTGTCAACTACACTACCGAGGAGGACAAACAAGTTTTGTCTATCAAACATTGGCAGGACTTGGTGTTTCTGGAATAAAACTTGATTGGTTAGGCTTGGTGGGCAGGTATTAATAGACAGAATTTGATAGATAGGATTTGATGGTCAAGGTTTAATGGACAAAACTTGACAGGCACAACTCTGAGTCAGGGTTTAATAAACAAAACTTCAAAAGCAGAACTTGGTGATCGAGGTTCAATAGACAAAACTTAAGAGGTCGAACTTGGTGGTCAAGGTTTAATAGACAAAACTTGGTGATCGAGGTTTAATAGGCAAAACTTAAGAGGCCGAACTTGGTGAACAAGGTTCAATGGACAGAACTGGACAGGCAGAACTTGGTGGTCAAGGTTTAAAAGACAAAACTTGATAGGTAAAACTGGATAATCAAGGTGTAATAAACAGAACTTAATAGGCAGAACTTGGTGATCAGGGTTTAATACACAAAACTTGAAGATAAAATGTTAGTAAACAAACCTTAATAAGCAATTAACTTGTTGGTAGATAAATCAAGATTCACAAAATGTGTCTAACAAATTAAATCTTGAATGACAAACCCTACTCAACGTTGAATAAACGAAGCTTAACGATTAAATTAGGTTATTAAAGTTAATAAGAAATATCTTAATGAGATCAATTTTTTTGTCAAAATTGAATATATGACGAAAACTTGTTTGTTTAGGATTCATAGACAAGCTTTGATAGCCATAACCTGTTCGGTAAGACTTGTTTGACAAGGTTTAATAGACAAACCTTGATGGACAAAACCTGTTTGTCAAGTATCAATAGCCAAATCTTGATGGGAAAATTTGTTTGCCAAGATTTAGGAGATAAAAACTTTCTGTCAAGATTAAACGCATAAACCTTGAAGGACAAAACATGTGCCAAGATATTTATTTATAGTTTGCGAAAACAAAATCTAATTGGCATTTAAACCTTCTTCAAAATTATCTCAAATATGATTTAATGCAAAAAACAAAATCAACCCTCTAAAAAAATCCGGGGTATATGAATTTCATTGCTCGGAATGCAATAGCATGTACGTAGGTTAGACAGGACCCGTATTTCGACCCGTTTTTTCTAGCGTCATTAGAAATTTTCAAACAAATCCGTAATCCATCAGTAAATCCCCTTAACGAGCAAACCGACTTAATTTTTACGCAACTCTTTAATGTCACGCAATCGTCTCCAGATAACTCGCTAATTGCAGACAGGCCCTTCCCAACAAAAATCTAGTATAAATTCAATCATTCATCAATTATTAATCCACTTGAAAATAACCGTCAACAGTGGAAACTATTATGTGTTTAAATTTATATAATTTCAAAAGTTATATAATATACCTAATAATATTTTTTAATTAGTGATAAAAACATAGTGAATTTTTCAACGTATTTATTTATTTTATTATTTAGTATTATTCTTTTGTGTCCTACTGCCAAAATCAACCTAAGCAAAGACTTTTGTATACATTGTAATTGTTACTTGCTTTGCGTGAAATGTTATTACATTATATATTTACTGTTTCTGTATATTTAAGAGTAATATAGTGTCGTGGGGAATTTCTGGTGTCGTATACCAAAACTATAACTGGTGGAACTGCCGGGTTTCTCGTGATATATTTATAAAAAAAAGAATTTATTAACTGTGTATTCAATTAAATTTGTCAATACAAATATTCAAGCCAGATAAGTTTTGTTCCGTAAAGTTTTTTTTATCGAATTATATTCTGTTGGGAACCAAACATAAATAGTATTTCATATGTATTAATCGAATTTTGCAGTTTACTGAGGAAATCAATATGAACTTTTCTTGTTTTTAATATAATACTGTTATTTACTATACAAAATTGTAGGCTAGATTACCTAAAGAAGAACTAAACACACAAGACTTGACAGACAACGAATAGACAGACAAGACTAGACAGACAAAACTAAACAAGGGACAAGAGAAGACTAGACATAGAAGACTAGATAGCCAAGACTAGACAGACAAAACTAGACAGAAAAGACTAGACAGACAAGACTTTTTTTTTTGCACGTGCTGGGAGGCGAAAATCTGCAAACAGACACCACTCGGCACGGGTGAAACCCCTACCCCCACCATTCTCATACCCCCAGCCCAAAAACCAGAGAAACGTGTTGGAATCCAGAATTGGCATCACTTCATCACGCTCCTCCCCCTTGCATTTCTAAAGCAGTCATCGGCATTCATTTATTTTGCCGGGCGCGCCGTCAATCGCCGTGCCCCCCTTTACATCAAGTTTACAATAAATTTGTGCGCCCCCTTCGCACTAAGAGGGGCCCGGCTACTGGCACGCGCGGCTCGCACGTGGTAACCCCTCGACCCGTCTCGCGCTCATGCCTTCCATCCTTTTCTCTTCTTTTCTCTTCATTGTATACCCGTCAGATCATACCTGTCAGAACGCCCCATTCATACTCACTCCGGAGCATGATCCTCACCATGCTCTGCTTGTTAACATTCTCCCCCACGCTGCGTTCTGCCTCGCTCCTCGTTTGCACCCACCTCATACACTCAAAGACTGTATGCTCAGCTGTGTCCTCATTAGCTCCACAATACTTACAGTGCGCCTCAGTCAGTTTGCCGATGCGCGCCAGGTAAGACCCAAAACAACCATGCCCCGTCAGCGCCTGGGTGAGGTGATAATTTACCTCCCCGTGCCCACGGTTGACCTATTTATCAATAGCCGGAATCAGTTGCCTGGTCCAGGCTCCTTTTTCAGACTCCTCCCATCGCTCTTGCCATACGCGCATTGTTTCATCCCTTTCAGTTTTTGGATCATTACCTTCACACACTCTTACCCTTTCCTCCGCCAGAAGGTCTAACGGGATGACTCCAGCGACGACCGCCACGGCGTCCCCAGAAACAGTCCTGTATGCACTGCACACACGCAGCAGCATACACCTATGTACTCTCATCAGTCTGTCTCTGTAGCATTTAATCCTGAAAGCACTTATCCATGCCGGCACCCCATACAGGAGAATGGATTGCACGACTGCATTTATAACCCTTCTCTTGGAAGCCAATGGCCCACCTATGTTAGGCATCAGTCGTCCAAGAGCTTTCGCACTGGTTGTTACCTTGCGCACTACCCGGTTGACCTGTTCGGACCCCCTGAGGTTTCGCTGGAGCTCCACCCCAAGGTATCTCAAAGACTCGCACGGTCAGTTCACGCAGCTTTCTTCTTCCAATCAGCAGAACCACCTCTGTTTTATGGGGAGCGAGGTCAAGCCCCTTTTCCCCCATCCACCGGTCAATCCCACTGATTGCCTCATTCATTTTCGCATTCAGGCTTTCTTCCGTTCTGGCGACAGCGACAACCGCCAAGTCATCTGCGTACCCGACGAGTGTAACTCCGTCGGGCAGCCTCAGTCTCAGCACCTCGTCATAAAATATGTTCCAAAAAATCGGACCAAGAACCGAGCCCTGCGGAACCCCTGCACTCATCCTGAAGGTTTTTCCTTCGGCAGTTACCATCTCCCTATCATTCAGGTAGCTGCCTACCATCTTCCGAAGGTAAGAAGCTACCCCCTTTAGTTCCAAGGCCTCCATGATTTCGCCCCATGGGACCGAATTGAAAGCATTTTTCACATCCAGGGTTACAAGCACACAGTAGCTGCGGGACCGCCATGGACCCGTATTGGCCAACCTCGCTCTTTCTATCACTCGCATCATTGCGTTCGTCGTAGTGCGGCCGCTCCTGAACCCATATTGCCCCTCCGAAAGACCCAATGCTCTCTCGACATCCTCCAGACTGACAAGTCTAGACAGACAAGACTAGACTAGACAGACAAGACTAGACAGACAAGACTAGACAGACAAGACTAGACAGACAAGACTAGACAGACAAGACTAGACAGACAAGACTAGACATACAAGACTAGACAGACAAGACTAGACAGACAAGACTAGACAGACAAGACTAGACAGACAAGACTAGACAGACAAGACTAGACAGACAAGACTAGACAGACAAGACTAGACAGACAAGACTAGACAGACAAGACTAGACAGACAAGACTAGACAGACAAGACTAGACAGACAAGACTAGACAGACAAGACTAGACAGACAAGACTAGACAGACAAGACTAGACAGACAAGACTAGACAGACAAGACTAGACAGACAAGACTAGACAGACAAGACTAGACAGACAAGACTAGACAGACAAGACTAGACAGACAAGACTAGACAGACAAGACTAGACAGACAAGACTAGACAGACAAGACTAGACAGACAAGACTAGACAGACAAGACTAGACAGACAAGACTAGACAGACAAGACTAGACAGACACGACTGGACAGACAAGACTAGACAGACAAGACTAGACAGACAAGACTAGACAGACAAGACTAGACAGACAGGACTAGACAGACAAGACTAGACAGATAAGACTAGACAGACAAGACTAGACTAGCAAGACTAGACAGGCAAGACTAGACAGACAAGACTAGACAGACAAGACTAGACAGACAAGACTAGACAGACAAAACTAGACAGACAAGACTAGACATACAAAATTAGACAGACAAAACTAGATAGTTAAGACTAGACAGACAAGACTAGACAGACAAGACTAGACAGACAAGACAAGACTAGACAGACAAGACAAGACTAGACAGACAAGACTAGACAGACAAGACTAGACAGACAAGACTAGACAGACAAGACTAGACAGACAAGACTAGACAGACAAGACTAGACAGACAAGACTAGACAGACAAGACTAGACAGACAAGACTAGACAGACAAGACTAGACAGACAAGACTAGACAGACAAGACTAGACAGACAAGACTAGACAGACAAGACTAGACAGACAAGACTAGACAGACAAGACTAGACAGACAAGACTAGACAGACAAGACTAGACAGACAAGACTAGACAGACAAGACTAGACAGACAAGACTAGACAGACTAGACTAGACAGACAAGACTAGGCAGACAAGGCTAAACAGACAAGTGTAGATGGACAAAACTAGACAGACAAGAATAGGCTGACAAGACTAAACAGACAAGACTAGACAGACAAGTCTACTAGACCGACAAAAGTAGATAGACAGGCAAGTCTAGACAGACAAGACTAGACAGACAAGACTAAACATGCAAGGCTAAACAGACAAGTGTACTAGACCGACAAGACTAGACAAATAAGTCTAGACACACAGGACAGACAGATTGCAGAAGCTAAAAAACAAAAAAAATGATTAGTTTTGGTATTCGATGGATTGGTCAGGGAGTAGATTGTGTGAAAGAAACAATTATTTTTTCAATATTGTTTAGATAATTCGGTTTAGTTCTTAATGGTGAAGGGACAATCCGCAGTCGAATCCCATTACATAAGGCTGCGCGCGGCACACTGATTTCATTACCATCACTAATAACACGGTAAATGGGGTTGTAATCCAGTTTGCTGAAATAACTTCGGGTCCATGCGCGACTTTCAGTATATAAACAGCGATTATTTCCACAGAAATCATACCACAGCCATCCCACCACAACAACTACATCTACAATTCAACGCATTTATCAAACAACAAAAACTTAGTAAGTTTTTCGAAAATATTATTATTACATTGACTTATTAAACTGTTATTTTAAGAAATGGATTCCAAATTCGCAACTATTCTTGTATTGGTTATTCTTGCTTTTTCCATGAGCAACTTGTTCTTGAACGTTGATGCCACCTACAGAAAGCCTCCATTCAATGGCTCTATTTTTGGAAAACGTGGAACTGTTGTCGGTAAATGTTTTAATAATCACGAAAATTCTATTGATTTTGTTGAAAATGTTTATCTATCTTTTTAGCCGAATACGACTCTGCTGGAAAAACATTATCGGCCATGTGTGAAATTGCAAGCGAAGCCTGCCAAACTTGGTTCCCATCTCAAGAAAAGTAAGCTACTGCTATCATTAACTGTATCCAATTGAAATGTATTGAAATCACAATGTAATTTTATATACGAGTCAAAGAAATAAATAAATATTAAACGCATTTAAATAATTGTATTTATTTCATAAATGCTTTCTTGTATTAGTATACATAAATACGAAATTCTTAAATCACAGTTACATAATTATTTTATAAAAATATGGAAATATTTACATATTCAAACAATTGAAAAAAAAATCATATATCAGTAAGAGAAAATCTAGCATGATATATGTAGGTATATATAAAAAACAGAAAGGCTACAAAAACACATATTTGAATACTTTCATAAAGGTTTCTTGCATTGATCTTTCTTGGAAAATTCTGTGCAATTTCATAAAAATGGGAAGAAAAAAATATAGATATCTTTAAACCTTTAAACACACTTTTAGTAATCACGTTATACAGCCAGATTGTCTTAGTTTAGTTACATATTTTTTTAAATTCTTAATATAGTCGATCATCGTGTTAACATAAGCGGCGTCTAAAATGTACTGTGGTATCCAACCCTTCATGTTAATATTAAGTACCCACTGAAACGTACATCTCTCGGAATCTTCCGCTATTGGCCTCATCACTAAACAACTTACACGATTTTCACCTCTAAAAACAAAATTCATTATTTTCGTTCAACAATATTTAAACAACTTTTACAATTACAACAATTACAATTTATCACATTTGTAAAACAATATTTTCTTATAATTTATGCTGTTAATTTAGTATTTCAATAAATATTATTTTCTATATGTTGAAATAAATTGGAACTCGACAACATAAATTGAGAATTATCAATTTCAACTTCAATTATTATATTAAATTTTTTTCTCTATTAAAATTGTGATATTCTGTCGAGAAATCGGCAATCTAAAGTTGAAATACTAAATGATTTCACATAATTGAAACTCGTTTGAAGTAATTCGGTACCAGAGTGGGTTTAGCTATGCTTATAATGTATTATGCAATATTTTGAAAAAGTTGCTTTAAAGAGGATTTACCAATGTAAAGGTTTTAGTTTTTTTTTTACAGAAGGAAATTTGTAAAGCGAACACACGGCATAGAAAACTAGCGTATAGTCCTGTTATAGTTTGACTATAGCTTTGTAACCGCTTCATATAGTCCAAAACTATAGTAAAACCTTGATAATCCGGCGGTTGGTTAATCCGACAACGTTCCGTAATCCGGCGCTCTGGGGAAACACGTGTCTTTTCTTTCCGCTGTCCCGCGACGGATATAAAACTCGCGCACAGCTGAAATACAGTAAAAAACGACACGATCCAATGTTCTTGGAAGAACGTCTGGCCAATACACCTTGCTTTTAACTCTGAAAACTTGATTGACGATTCTGACCAAGTTAACTCCACTCTACAATTGTCTTACTATTTGTTCTAAGTTTGTACATATTTTTTTGAATGTACACATATACCTATAAAAATACATATTTTATTCTTTCTGAAATACAATTGTACATAAAATATGTAAAATTGTTATGGTTTTGTTTTAATCCTGATAATCCGGAATTTTTTGATAATCCGGCGGTTGTCTGGTCCTATATGTGTCAGATTATCAACATTATAATATATTCGTATAGTTGAACTATACCAAGCGGTCACACAGCTATAGTCAAACTATAGCAAGACTATACACTAGTTTTCTATACCATGTGTTTACTACGTAGCTTTACTGAGAACATTTGATTAAAACACATGGCCTAGACTGATGATCCTCTAGTTTATATTCTCCTATTGTTCCCGTACTAACTAATCTTCTAATAATTCTAGTCCTTGTTTTACAATCTTCTAGTTTAAAAAGACTTGTCTTGTCTGACTAAGTTGGAAGCGTGGTTGGGAAAAAATGATATCTTAGAGAGTGTGATAAGGAATGCAAGGGAATTGTATAAGGAAACTGTATGTAAGATTAGAGTGAATGCATGTGAATCGGAGTAATTCGAAGTAAGAAAGGGTCTGAGGCAGGGATGTCCGTTGAGTTCCACACTTTTTAATCTCTACGTGGCTGACATGGAGAAAGTGTTGACAGATGGTCAAGCTGGAGGCGTGGTTATAGGGAAAAGGAAAGTGTGAAACTTAGCCTACGCGGATGATACGGTAGTGTTCGCTAAATCCGCAGGAGAAATGAAGGAGTAGATTGAAAGGCTGAGAGGTTATTTTGAAAAGAGAGACCTAAATATAAACGTGGGAAAAACTAAATGGATGCGTTTTAAAAGGAGGGGGGGGGGGGTTAAATATAGGAAAGAGCGGTTTGAATGGCTAGGAAAGGAAATTGAGGAGGTGCAAAAGTTTAGATATTTAGAATATGTGTTTGGAACTGGGTGCAGTAATAGGGAGCTTGTGGATTATGTGTCAAAAAAAGCGTGGGTGGCTGCAGAACATATGTGGAATGGATGGAAATCTAGATTTGAACGGAACTTTAGGGTGGCTGAGGTAATATGGAAAGTGTGTGTGAGAAGAGTTTTAGCGTATGGTTCGGAAGTATGGGGGACTAGAGAGGAAGAGAAGATAGAGAGGGTTCAACAAAACTTCTACAAGAAATTCCTAAAGTTGGACAAGTCGACACCAGGCTACATAGTCCTGCAAGAGGTGAATGACTACAAGGTGGCCGTTTTAGTGGCAAAAAGGGTGATAAGGTATGAATGCAAGGTGAGTGAAATGGGGGATGAAAGAATAATAAGAGGTATTCAGAATCGGGAGAGTGAAAGAAGGAATAAAGGGAATGCGTGGGAAATGAATAAAAGGAAATTATATGAAAGAGGAGGAATATCTGGCGAGGGACTAGAAAAACTTAAGAGGGAAGGAGCAAACTGGGTGGAAATGATATGTTATGATAAGCGACTAGTGGAGGTAGAATTGCAGAAACGCCAAGACAAAATTGACAATAGTAGATTTTTCAAAGAATATGCAAAGATTCAGGTGCTTGGTCGTTTACCTACCTATTTAAACTCAACTAAAGAGTCAGACGCGCAGGTCATTCTGGCAAGGTTTAGGTGTGGAAGTGGTGTGTGATAGGAAATATTGGATGAGTGAAGAATATCGGAAGTGCACAGTATGTGGGACAGGAGAGGATAGATGGAAACATTGGATGGAAGAATGTACAAGGAATGAATGGACAGGAGAAAAGGCTAGGACAAGAATGGAAGGAGTGTATGGATGAAAGGGGAAATGGTTTGGAATTGTTAAGGAAGGTCAAAAAGTAGAAAGAGCAAATAGGTACCAAGGAAGAACCTATTCCTTTAGTATGTAACTTGTAATATAGAATGTAGTATGCTAAAGTATTTATGTAAAATATTTTGTATATATGCCAATAAAAGGTTATAATAATAAAAAAAATTATCTGACTATTTTTTTCTTGCCTTGACTGCCTAATCTTGTCTGTCTAGCCTACAGCTATTCAGAAACATTTTTATGACTTATAGCTTAATCTCAATATGAAACTGATTTCCTAATTTGAAGTTGAAATATTATTAATTACATAAAAACAATTAATAAAAATTATAGTTTATAATACGTTGACTATTTAGCAAATATTTAGTGTAGCAAATATAAGCTTTAGTATTTTACCTAATATATTTATCATTTTTCGGAAGTGAGACATGTTCTGTGGCAATCCAGGCAATTACATAGCAACCTTGTATCTGTCCCCAATGACGTAAATTTACAAAATCACGACTGGTCACAGCACCAGCAGCCCCATTTGAAGAAATCTGATAGCTTACATCAGTATGCTCATCAATATATTGTACTATATGTGACTCTAAAAGAGCTGGATTCCATGAAGGAATATGCTCTACTCTATAGAACAGCTCGTCCAATAAATGTTTCGGAGAAATTTGAACATCTCCCTTAAATTGAAGAAACTTGTTCATTTAGGCTTATTATTGAATATTAATTTACTTACAGTTAATTTGAATATTTTTCCATTTTTAGGCATAGTCATACTTTCTATTACAACATTATCATTTTCCTTCACTTCTTTCCATTCACTAGAATTTAACAAAGTCCAAGCTTCAGTTAGTATTTTCGAACTCAAAATTTTGTATTCTTCTGTCTGTAATAATCATAAATTAAATATGCTTCTCAACTAATATTAATAAATTGTGTGCGGTAAATATTTACAAGCAACCATTTAGACCAGTAGTCACCATTTATTCTTTCTCTAGTCTTGTCTGTCTAGACTTGTTTTTTCTGTCTATTTTGTCCATCTATCGTTTATAAATCAGGAATACCTATTTTATACAATTTTATCTAAAATTAGATTGTCATTGTTGAAAGCAATATTCCTTGTGAGTTTCAATGTCTGAGCATTATCTCTCTAGTGGCAAAAATCTTTTTAAGTTTACAATAGGGAATATGCAAGTGATTTAAATTTACTTGATTTTTTTACCCCCACTACTTCATGCTTTTTACATTATACCTATACCATTATTTTCTCATTTAGTTTGTATTTAATTCCATAAAACTTAAATCAAAAAGTCTAAAATATGCGAGCGAAATTCAAATTTGCGAAGCGCATCACCATTGGTCGAATCGAAATATATTGACGGTCGAATCGACGGCATATTCATCGGCATTGATATTCACTGTTCTGTTTTGCTGTGAAATATTTATGTAGTAGTTTTCCATTACCTAGAGCGATTTTGGTATATAGTGAGAAGATAAATTATCAAGAACAATGACTGAAAGCGGTTTTTGAAAGCACAAACGGACAATCTACTTGAAATAGGTGCATTTATTATAGCATATTTTGTATCGCATGCGCAAAAGATGTAGGCATAGTTGGGCAAAAATTAATTGTGAAAACAATTAACAATTAAATTGCGAGATTTAATTGCAACTAACAATTAAAATAATTAATTGTAATTGCAATGTATCACAATTAACAATTAATTAATTGTTAATTGTAAAATTTTGCAATTACAATTGATTAATTGATTGATGCACTTTTACAATTACAATTAACAATTAATAAATGTCGGTTAGAAGATGTTTATTATACTCCAATGTATCACTTGCCATAATGCGTAACTGAAATAGTTATTTACATTAGAGTGTGGAAAGTTTGATTTTACAACGCGACAGCTCGTTTGGGAAACGAGCCCGAAGGGCGAGTTCCGCATTAGCCGGAGCGCTGTAAAATCGTTTCCGCACGAAATTTGTATCATTTTTTTGGCCGACAATTATTATTTAAGAAATAAATAGGCCCTCCGCCTCAACTTCCGGTCCCCACCCTGCTTCCGGTTCCCGTCCCCCACTTCCGGTTCCGGAACCGGAAGAGGTGTGGGAACCGGAAGTTTGAGTGGGAACCGGAAGTGTGAGTGTGAACCAGAAGTGGGGGTGAGAACCGGAAGTGGTGTGGGAATCGTAAGTGGGAGCGAGGTTGGGGGCCGGAAGTGGAGGGTCCAGAACGAACCATCTTTCCCAACTATTTAGATTACTTACAACATTGGAAATTATTTTTTGGCCTCCTGAATTGTAAAGCTAGCTTTGACATCGAGTATACATCAAGCGAAACTAGAATTTTACTCACTATGTTGTCCGGCTACAATGCGGTAAAGTCACTTTCCCGCATTGTAGCCGTACTTTCCCGCATTGTGCCAAATAAAATAATTTCCAATATTGTAAATAATCTAAATAGTTGGGAAAGATGGTACGTTCGGGACAGTCCATCTCCACTTCCGGCACTCAACCTCGCTCCCACTTCCGGTTCCTACCCCACTTCCGGTTCCCACCCCCACTTCCGGTTCACACTCACACTTCCGGTTCCCACTCACACTTCCGGTACCCACCCCACTTCCGGTTCACGAACCAAAAGTGGGAACCGGAAGTATTCAAATTTTTGGAACCGGAAGTGGGGGTGGGAACCGGACGTAAGGAAATACACCGGTTCCGGTTCCCACCAACTTCCGGTTTCCACCCCAACTTCTGTTTCTCACCCACTTCCGGTTCCTACCTCCACTTCCTGTTCCAAAATTTTCACCACTTCCGGTTCTCACCCCCCATTTCCGGTTGCAAAAAATTTCACAGTTCCGGTTCTCACTTCCGGTTCTGGAAGTGGGGTAGGAACCGGTAGTGTAAGTGGGAACCGGAAGTGTGTGTGAACCGGAAGTGGAGGTGGGAACCGGAAGTGGGGTGTTAACCACAAGTGGGAGCGAGGTGGTAGGCCGGAAGTGGAGGTGAAGGGTCCAGAACGAACCATCTTTCCCAACTATTTAGATTATTTGCAATATTGGAAATTATTTTATTTGACACAATGCGGGAAAGCACGGTTACAAGGGAGGGATATACGGTGACAAGAGGGAAAAGTTTTTACATTCATCAAATAGTATTAATTGTTAATTTTAATAATAAACAATTGATGATTAAGTTAATTGTAACTAACAATTAAAATTTTAATTGCAATTAAATTAATTGTAAACCACAATTAATGGATTTAATTGCAATTGATTTCAATTGCATCTCACAATTAAACAGTTAATTCAATTAAATTAATTGCAATTGATTTAATTGCAATTAAAATTGTAATTGTTTGATTCTACAATTAAAAAATTAATTGAATTATGCCCAACACTGGATGTAGGTAGGGTGGACTATACACCTCGATTGGGACTCTATCACACTATCTTGTGTACGTATAATAGGGTTTTTGCATTCCAGTACTAGACAATATCTATAAAATGGTTTTTTCCATTATCGAAATAGCGATTCAAACTGAAAATCCTTAACTGTCTATGCAAATAGTAAACAATCACTGAATGACAACGTGCTCTGCGACGTCATCCAAAGAACGCAACCGTTCAAACAAGTCAAATTTAATCGATATTTGATGTTATTTTAAAAATTAATTGAAACACTTTCAACAGTATTTTTTTTGTTTACTATGTTAAAACGAAATAAGGGTTAATTAAGCAAATAAAATGATTGATATCAGAGATGTTATAGAGCTCCGTAACCGTAACTATCGGATATCCGAAATAAAAATCTATCCGTAACCGTAACCGAATGCGATATAAAAGTTTCGAATAATTTCGGATAACTTTGATTGATATTTTGTAATAATTCCTATAAAGATATTTCAATATCTAATAGAAATTATTATTACCTACTTATGTTGTAGTACTTACTTGTTTGACACATACAAGTACCAAATTATAATATAAAAATAAAATTATTTACCAAATTACCTACTCTACTTTTACAATCCCTTAGAAATCTAATATCCGTAACCGAAACTATCCGAAACTAACGGATAATCCGAAAAAATTTCATATCCGTAACCGTATCCGAAACCGGTATAATATTATGCCTATATCCTTATCCAGATCCGAAATGTCATATCCATAACATCTCTCATTGATATTCCCTTTTGGTTTTGAATAAAGTCATCTTTAAATTATGACAAATGTTATCATGTTAGAAATACAAATAATCTACGGTAATATTGGCTACATACAAAATTCAAGTCTAGTCGAGTTTTTTAGTAGTGTGTGGTCCAGTTTGTCTAGTCTTGTCTCTCTAGTTTTACCTGTCAAGTCTTGCCTGTCTAGTTTTAGCCGACCAGTCTTATGTGTTTATATCATTATCCGAAACGTTCACAGCATTCGTTTCACCGCGGAATCTTCACCGTAGGAACTTTCACCGTTAAGCAGTTTCACCTCTGCGAAGTTTAACCGCTCACTTTCACCATTCGGCAATTTCACCTCAACCAATAAAAAAAATACGTAATTAAAAAAATATAGCAAAACAAATTGATACAGGTGAAACTGCTCAGCGGTGAACGTTCCAGTGGTGGAAGTTCGTACGCTGAGGATTCAGCGGTGAAACGTGTGCGGTGAAAGTTCACTAAACCGTCTTATTTGTCTAGTCATATAGGTTTAGTACATCCAGAAAACGGAAGATTTTAGAAAACCAACAAGATTTAAACTTTTTCGAGAAGATTTAAACTTTGAAGATTTTAGAATGATTTTTTAAATTTGGAATATTTTGTCACATCCTGAATGCGAGTCTCATATTCAAATTAAATAGTCTTTTTTCCAATATTTTGCTAACCAGGTGAAAAATTTCTCTTATGAACCTGATGAAAAGTACCCGCACACATGTCAAAAAAGTTAATAGAAATAGGTACTTTTACCTCTGAACTGGATAGTCTAACACTAGGAAACCTCTCTACTGCAACATTAAATGGATGTGGGGAACCTTCTCGTGAGCCCAAGGGCGAGTAAAAATTTCCGATACTTTCCGTGTACATGGAGGGAAGACCTTGCACATAGCTACGTATCAACGGTTCTCTCTCCAATTCGGGGCTAGCTACAAATGCCTCAATTATTAAATATATGATAGGATTTACTCATATACTTACGTAAGAGGAATTGCCTCGCATTGTATTCTTGAGGAATTACGCGGTAGTCCAGAAACCAGGCCTCTCCCCAGGATAATACGAAGGAAATTAGTATGAGTAAAACTTGGAACACTGGCTGATTAGATGCTTGCCACTGCAACAGAAACGATATTCACGGACTTAAGCTACTGTCAATCTAACAAATTTCTGAAAATCATTGCTACTGGATTTATTTTTATGTCACTGTATTATCAAATACAATTCTGGGGCTTGGTTCTGAAAGAGCATAAGTTTGAAAAGACTTGCCTTGTAATGACAAAATAACATTTTAAGTAAATTTCAGTTAATATTTTTTTCACATTCTATACCATTTTTTCCAATGTTTCTACTATATTTCTTTATCCTAGAACTACAGTTGAACAATTTTAAATCTACCTAAGTGGAGTTAAGTTGTTCATGAACTTGTAAACACGTTGATATCAAGGAGACATATGTCTAACCCCATTTTTACTACGTTTTTTTCAATATACCTCTTTTTGATTTAGGATATTTTAAAACTAAAATAATTCACTTAAAGTATAAACCCTATGAATCCAGCTGAAAACCGCCAAATCATGACTTATGCCCTTTTAGAACTAAGCCACAGAATTGAATGTGTCATTGGAATAGAAACATTTTCCATACAATTTATAAAGCGCATTTTTTGTACAGAAAAGGAAAATATTCTGGCAAATACTTTAACCATTGAAACCATTGTGTCAAACTAGTGGCAAATACCACCATTCGTATTTGGTACATTGTAACTATTTGAATAAAAAGAGCAACCACACTGCTGTCTTTACTCGTTTTGCATTCTGTACAACCTTTTTAAATTTTGGCAAAACAATTTTGTTTATTTTTCTAGTAAAAAATAAACAAAATTTAAATATTGAAACAAAATTGGGATTGAACAAAATATAATAGAAGCTGATTTGTTTACATTAGTCAACAGAAGAGAAAAATTATTTTTCATTATATGCCACATCATAGTCTCACAATTGACTTTTATTTATTAAATGAACTGGGCCAGGAAAGCTTACCTCGCCCATCATAGTCACTGGGGCTGTCTTGGATAAATTGTAATTTTTTCCATTTTCTAACATTTTTTTTTGTAAAGTTGTAATTTTTTAACACAATTAGATTGACTTTGACTTGACCATCATTCGGTTAAAGAAAGGAATATCAGTCAAGTTCATTTAGACCTCACATTTTTAAACAGAATATTTTCCTTCTTCCAATGCTCAATAACCAACAAACAAAAATTACAAACAATGAATTTTGCAATATTATATTAATAAATTACCTATCAAGTATTTTTTTTAATTACCAGTAATTTTAAACAAGCAAAAACAAGAATAAACAAGTACTACCATCATGTATCTAATCTCACTAGTTTAGTTTGCCCAATATTGTTTTTATGTAATGGTATCTATTTTAATTGTGTCTGTTCTGCATGTGTCTCTAGTATGGTCTGTCTAGTTTGATCTCTACTCCTGTTTAATCCCGAATGTCTGATCATTCATTCCAAAACAATAAAAATAACAACTGTTGAACCTAAAAACTTACATCGTAAACAAAAACCTTTCCAATAAGCAAGGCACAAGTAGAGGCTGTCGAAATCTATAAATTTAAATGCAAACATTAAAATACAAAACAAGAGAAACATTGAATGTGCTTACTGCAATTACACTCCAATTATGTATATATAAAAGAGCATAGAAGAATAAAAGGATGATAAATCTACATATAGATAATAAAACAACATCAAAGAGAGATGTGTGAATATCATAGTGTACAATTTGTTTAGAGAGTGCTGATAATATATTTTCACCAGTTAACTAAAATATAAAATAAATTATTGTTGGTGTTTGTTGGGACCTTTAATCATTACCATAATACAGATTATCCACATGAGGGCAGTAAAAAGCAGGTCGAATGTGACAAACAAGCAAAAAAATCTTCGCACACTGGACATTCTTCCATTTTCCATTCGGCCAGCAAATAGATCTGCCGAAATCACATATTCAGGTCTAACTGAACCTAATGTATTTATGCTATGTGAATGAGCTAAAACACAATATTTATCCACCATTATCATTCCTCACCATATATTTATATATATTTTCCTTCAAAATAACTTTGGAATAAAACATTTTTAAGATATTTATTTATATAAGTTAATGACAACCTCTGACAATGCTGTTTCTTAACAATAATTTTTAAGTGTTTGAAAGACTATATAACAAATTGTCAATATTTAAACTACATGACACTTGTCAAACTCACAAACACTAAAGAGAAAATTAATTTCAAAACTAATATCTGCACTCATTCAATCCTGTATAAACATTAATTACCAATAGAGAAAATTAATATTTTAAAATACAGCTTCTTCTTAAATAAGAAAATTGATAAGACATTATTAACATCTTGTATGAAAAAAAGTGATATTATTTGTATTTATCTATCACTTTTTATAAAAAGTAAACCTGCAAATGTATCAGTAAAAGAATTCAAAAATCCAATCAGATTATCAATGTAAAATAGAATACTATTAACAAAAAAGTGAAATGAAATAAACTTACAAATATCTGCTGGAGATTGTATGTTTTGACTATTATAGAATTCATTGGACCGTAACAAGTTTTCAGCCGCATTTCGAACATCTTGTTCAGTCATTTCTTTGAGATTAATTTAAATGCAACATGGAATTGAATTAAAAAGGTCTAACAAAGGAAGTTCTTGCTAAAACAATGTTATTGCATAAATATATAAAATAATATTCTCCATGAAGCAAATCTTAATTACCTTGAGCTTTAAACTTATTTTCTATTTAAAAATAAAATGCTTAATTTTAATTAAAAAGGATTTATTAAAAAAATCTTGTTGACATTCATCTTGTTAAAAATGACTAGCTGCTAGTGATGACATTGAAAATAACAGGACCACCAACACAAAAATAAATCACTAAAATGATCATTTAAAAAATTAATAAATCAACACTAAATGTTTTTGTTTCAATGGTTATGGGAAAAAAATAGCTGGGTAATGAAATTAAAATTGTTTTAAACATTTAACTTGGGAAAAAAATAAAATTTAATTGATTTGTTTTACAGTTGGTGATCTTATAACAAGAAATTGTTCACTGTCAGAATTGACAGGAGTAAAATAATACGCAATATTATCAATAAAAATCGTATTTGCTTAAAATATTATCATTAAAAAGTGTTAAATATCTATCAAATGTGTATTAGCAACTATCTGATTTATATGAATTATATAAGTGTGGGGTAAAGGTGTTTTGTGTAAAAGAAACAGGATGGGGGATAGAAATAATGAGCAGGGGGTTCAACCCTTGTACAAGATTGGACATTACAGCCTTGGTCAAACGCTAGGTGTAGGAACGTTTGGAAAGGTGAAAATCGGAGAACACCAGATGACCAAACATAAGGTTGCTGTTAAGATTTTAAACCGACAAAAAATTAAAAGCCTCGATGTAGTTGGCAAAATTCGTAGAGAAATTCAAAATTTAAAACTGTTCCGACACCCACACATTATCAAGCTGTATCAAGTAATTAGCACACCAACTGATATATTTATGATAATGGAATATGTGTCTGGTGGGGAATTATTTGACTACATTGTTAAACATGGCAAGTTACAAGAACATGAGGCTCGCCGATTTTTCCAGCAAATTATTTCTGGTGTTGATTACTGCCATAGACATATGATTGTTCATCGGGACTTGAAACCTGAAAATTTACTATTAGATCATAACATGCATGTCAAAATTGCTGACTTTGGACTCTCAAATATGATGATGGATGGTGAATTCTTAAGAACAAGCTGTGGTTCTCCCAATTATGCTGCACCAGAGGTATGTTATATACACAATTCTAATTCATTATTCAACAATTACATTATTTATTGATGACAATAATGTTATTCGACAGACAAAATAAGATAGACAGACAAGACTACAGAGTCAACACTAAATAGGCAAGGTCAAACAGACTAGACTAGAAATAATAATTTGAACAGACAAGATTAGTTATACTAGACCAGGGGTCAGCAGACTTTCAAGGTGCCAATATATTTGAAAAAAAAAATCTCAGATGCTTCCTATTTTAAAAATAATTTTGTTTAGCTTATAGTTACAGTTACTTCCATCACAATTTTTTGTTGTAGATAATTGAATCTATTTTAAGCACATGTTAACTCATTTATGCATTGTTAATATTTTTGGAGAAATTTTTTTGAGATTATTACATATGTGCCATAGTCAATTTTCCAACATTGGTTGTTAACTAAGTGTTATTACTACATACATGTATTATATTTATAACTTTAACTATTAAGGTAGACTTCCGAGCAAAGCGGCTCTAGCGTCACTAACGCAAGCGTCAAAGCCGCTGCGACATTATGATACATATTATGACACATATTATGCACTACGAAATGTATGAGGCGCCATTCGAGCGCAGCGACAGTGTGTCAGTGTCGCTGCGCTCGAATGGCGCCACATACATTTTCTACTTTTAAGGTCATTCTACCGGCCGGAGCGACCAGGCGCACTTTTAACTAATTATTACATATGGTTAGAATAATATTTCGAGGAAACAACTTTTAGTAATCTTCTATTGCTATGGAAAGATATAAAAATTAGTTTAAAAAAAAATCATTGTTTTAAAAATATCGCAATTTTTACATTTTAACAAAAAACTTCGCTAGACTCCTACTACCGGCCCCAGCGGCCTGGAGCGACAGCATGTTATCAGACCACTGATTAAGCTTAAAAGCAAGAAAAGGCGTTCCAAGAATGGTTTAATCACGTACTAATCAAGACACAATTGTTATGATAAAGATTAGGGAAATATGCAAACGCTTTGGGAAATAGGATTATAATAATTATATAAGAAGATGGTATGGTACTGCTCTCCTCAAGTTTCTGGAAGGACTCCAGGACATAATTATTAGATAAATTAATAACATAATTTAACATAATTATTAGAGGAATTATTAACATAATTTAACATAATTATTAGAGAAATATTATTAGAGGTTCAGTTAACAAAGTAATTTTACCACCAGGCACCACAATTTAGGATCCTGTGGATGCTTTTTTTAATATTTTTTAATAAGATTTACTTTTTCCACACAATGTATTATCGATAATAACAGAGATGGCCAATAAAGAGGCTGCTAGAGTTCACAAAGACAGAAAAATACAAAAAAAACCGTGGAGACCCTTAGATATGATTCAGATCTGTATATTTATTATGATATTTTTTACCGCTAGGCATCTGAAATCTTCAAATGTGAGTACTGACAGTCTATGGAGCAAAAATATGTACCACCAATTTTTGGAGCAACTTTCTCTAAATACAGATACCACGAAATTTGTAAATGTATTGGATTTGGTGATAAAGAATCAAGATCACAACGTTGTGCAAAGGATAAACTTGCACTTATTAGAGAACTGTGGGATCGAATGAATAATAATATTGAAAAATTCTAGATGCCATCAAGTAATCTGACTGTAGATGAGCAATTGTTTGGTTTTGATGGAAAATGTAGTTCAAGCATTACAAAAGTCAAAACCAGAAGAAAAAAAGCGATATTTTAGCTAAACGATTCTGACACATTACGCGAAAAACATAATTTATTTTGTTTATCCCACATAATCTAATATAAAAAATATGTAGCTAGTTTATTAAAACATTTACTAAACAAAAATTTCATTCAATTTTTTTGTAATGTATCAGAATCGTTTAGCCAAAATATCGTTTTTTTCTGGTTTTGACTTTTGTAATGCTTGAATGACATTTTCCGTCAAAACCAAACAATTGCTCATCTACAAAAAACTAACGGAAATTGACATTGCGTACATTGGGTTGTCTATATCCATGAGCACTCTTATTCCAGTTTAACCCAAATAGGTACTAAATAATAAGGTTTTGAATTGTGGCACGGGGGGCGCTGAACGTATGAGCACGTAGTAACAGCTCTCAACAATCAACGAATCGTAAACCAAATGCATATGTGTGTTATCAAACTTATCATTAATCGCGGACTGTCACATACGTGTGTGTTATGATGTATTTACATAGTCCATGAACTGTACAATAATGGGCATTTAAAATAGTGGTTGTAGATAAAACTAATTTAATCTAGTTTATGGATTCTCTTAATTCATGACAAAACTCAAATTCTCAAAACAAAAACTCTATTTTTCATTTCAAAAATTTTGTCATGGTACTATTTTTTGTAACAATAATTAGTTTGAATAACTTGTATCTCAGGTAGTTCCAACTTAATCATTGCATGTAATATCTCATTTTGTAGATAATTTTATGGATTAATGTTTCAAGAGTTATGAACATTTTTTACTGAAATTGTTTTATGAATAGATAAATTATGAATATATGAAGATAAATAAGAAGAAAAAAAGATTATGTAAATATGAAGATATGTAAACTCAAAGCTTAACTGCTTGAACGAAGGACTGCGAAGTGTTTCATGCTTGAAGAGGCGCAAATGTCTATGCAAAGAGCCATATGATGTTCACGAGCCACGCTTTGCCGACCCTGTACCAGACCAGTGGTCCCCAAACTACGGCCTGTGGCCTGAATCTAGCCCTCAAAAGATTTTGATCCAGTCTTTATTTCTCATTATGAATTTCAATATAAACAGTATTTGTTTTCACATGCATTGTAAATTAATGTTCAAATAGGATTTCTGACCCCGTTCTCAAAAAGTTCCGTTTACTAGACTAAAAAGTTCTGTGTACTAGACTAAAAAGATAAATCTAAATGAACTCGAATTGACAGATAAGACTATTTTTATGCTAATAAATTTGTATTTGTATGATAGGTAATATCTGGAAAATTGTATGCGGGTCCTGAAGTTGATATATGGTCATGTGGAGTCATTTTATATGCTTTACTGTGTGGAACTTTGCCATTTGATGATGAGCACGTGCCTTCATTATTCAAGAAAATTAAATCGGGTATATTTCCAATTCCTGAGTACTTGAACAAAACTGTTGTTAGCCTTCTTTGCCAGATGTTGCAAATTGATCCTATGAAACGAGCATCGATTGAGGATATCAAAAAACATGAATGGTTCCAGAAGGATTGTCCAGCCTATTTGTTCCCTTCACCTGTGGAACAAGATTCATCTGTTATTGATACTGATGCTGTTTTTGAAGTAAGTGAATCAATTAATAAATTAAACTTGTTAAATTGACAATGATCAAAAGAAATATAGTAATAATTTTGTTTTGTTGTGTTGTGTTTGTTAAAAGGTTTGTGATAAGTTTGGGGTAAAAGAAAATGAAGTGCACAATGCATTGTTGAGCGGAGATGCTCATGATCAACTAGCTATAGCTTATCATTTGATAATAGATAATAAGCGTATAGCTGATGAAGCAGCAAAAGCTGAAATTAAAGATTTTTATGTAGCTGGTAGTCCCCCTCCAGTAAATATGAGCCCAAGTCCAGCAGCTGACTTTGGGTCTAGTCCATTGAAACCTCACCCTGAAAGAATTGCACCCTTAAGAGACAGAGTGATTGCTTCCAACCATGCAGCATCTGGTGAAAGAGGAAGAGGTAGGTTGCTTGACTGTTATGTTACTGTATATTAATACTATTATTTTTAGTTAAGAGGGCAAAGTGGCATTTGGGTATCAGATCTCAAAGCAAGCCAAATGATATTATGATGGAAGTTTATAGGGCTATGAAGGCTTTAGGATTTGAATGGAAAGTAATTAATCCCTATCATGTTCGAGTGAGAGAAAAGAGCAAGTTACATGATAGATTTGTTAAAATGTCCCTCCAGTTATACCAAGTAATTCATAGTGATATTTTCTCATTTTTCCATTCCAACTTCTTTTTTTGATTTCAGGTTGATTCTAAAAGTTACTTGTTGGATTTTAAAAGTTTATCAAATGAAGAAACAGAGCCCACCTCAGGTCAATTAAGTTCTTCGGTGCCCACACCAGTTTTATCCGGACTGATAAATCCAAATTCGATAGTTGGACATCATACCATGGAATTCTTTGAAATGTGTGCTTCACTTATAATTCAGTTAGCTCGCTAAATAATCTTGGCTTTTTTTTGTTTGGGAAGAAATTAATATATTAGTGTATGTGTTATACAAAGCAAAGCCCTTTGGTACAAATGTTATTTAATATTGTTTATTTTTTTTCATTATTTTTATCTATATTGTGTAGTGAGGATATAGAAGTAACAGGAAAATTGAGTACATTTTTTTTAAACTGAACCTATGTATATATATATATATATATATATATATATATATATATATATATGTATTAATCAACTGAGTTTAATGTAATTTAACTACAATTTGAACAATTTATTTGTTTTATTCTTTACATTTTCCATTGTAAGGCACAAATATTTTGAAATTAAAAGTGTTCAAAAGTTTGTCCACTCCTGCAATACATATATAGAATAGATAAATTTGATCATGAGGCGCAAATCTGTTTTCAGTTGTGGTAACTTTTGGTCAAAATATTATAGGATAATATAATTTTACTTCTTTTAGTAGAGAAACCTCTTATTTGCAGTCCTTTGTGCAATATTATTATTACTATCGTGCATACCCTTTAAAGAGAGCGTGTAAACTTCATGTGGCGTGCAAACTTCAAAATTCATGACAACTCAGTCATGCGGCGACGTTCTTCCCAAATCCTCTTCATTCGTGCACTATGTTCTTTCTTACGTTCGTCCGTCCACTTTTTTCCTGGCATCTTTGGGAGCAGTTCTTTATCAAATTTATGGTGCATTATGGTGTTTCTAAATTTAACCCGATCATTCATGTCGGGTATCATGATGTTTAGCTGCTTGAGGTCTTCTTTAGTTGCCTGTATCCATTTGGACCTATTTTTACTGTTGAAGGTAATGTTGAAAATTTGTTTCGTAATTCTGTCCTGGTCCATTCTGTATATGTGACCAAAAAATTTAGCTCTTCTCTTTCTGAAAGTGTCAGTGATAGGTTCTACGGTTTTATACATTTCTGACGATGGTCTGTTAATCCATATTCCCTCCTTATTCACAGGCCCAAAATTTTTTCGGAGAATTTTACGTTCTTGTTTCTCTATTTCTTTGATTTTTGAGTGACCATGAATTAGTGTTGTTTCTGCGGCATAAAGCGCTTCAGGAAGAACGACTGTTTTATAGTGTTGTAGTTTTGCATTAAGAGATATTGATATTTTGTTATAATGATTCCAAGTAAGTTGGTTGACTCTGTAATTTTTTTACTCGTTCTTGATTTGCTATTATATTTAGGCCAGACGGTTGGATGATTTCTCTACTAACTCTTCTATAATCTCTTCTCTTACCATTCCTCTTCTCTTACCTCTTCTCTTCGGTTGGTTCAAATGTCGTACAATAACCCTTATTGCTTTTAATCATTTGCTTTGCTAAAATTATACCGTTGACTGTGGACGTAACCAGTTTGTTTCTTGATTTAGTTTTTATCAAATTAATCTGGCTAAATATTCGCTCGCTGTCTGCATTAGAATGAGGAAGAGAAATAACGTCAAGAACGAACTTCGAGAGATTTTTAAGTCCCTGTGTTCTCTTTCATCACAGTTCATTAATTATGGCCAAAAATAAACGACTTCGTCATTAATATCAATATAACTGGGAAGCTCGAAAAAAGGAAATTGGCTCCATTCGTCATGGATTTTCTGATATTCATCAGTAGATACAATACGAGGAACTGCCTCCATCAATAGAAGTAAGCTGGCCGCGGCATCTCTCGTTTTCCTGAGCATTACTTTAGAAGGATGGAGTTTGATAAGAGCTTTAATACAGCATCTTCAAAATTGAATCGCATTTCTTTAAAGCCTGTTATTAAAAAAATCTACGGCAGTTGTGAAATCTGATTTTAGTCGTTGAAGACAAATATCCGGAGAGTTTTACTTAGTCATAACTTTAACAGCAAAATACATCTGATCTGGACGTAAACGCTGTTCTTCATTTGCTGGATAGATTTTGTTCAAATCTGTTTGATAAATGTAATTCTTGCATAGGTATGACTCTAAAATTTCTTGATAATTTCGACACATTTTATCATGAAGAATTATTAGAAAAAAGATTCAGACTGAAATAATTAGTTTTGTTAATTCCGGTAGGACCCAATCTAAAAAGAAATAATAGCGTTTGATAATTGGATTATTAAGAGATTGAAGAATCTGCTCAACAGCAAGCTGTCGGGCCTCTAGTACTTGTCTAGTGAAATATAATTGTAAAACATCACACTGCTCGATTATTCTCGAAACAACAGCTCTCAAAGATAACTGGTTTGCGAAGGGCGGAGAATTTTATGTGTTTGGGTATCCAAGAAGCTTTGAAATTGTTGAAAATTGCTAAATCTCAGCATACTCATACAAATTTTTGAAAATCTTATTTGTAATATTTCATTTTTTTTTAATGAAAAAAACATTGTTTTAGATATTTAAATATTATCGTACGTGTCCTACAATATGTAAATATTAGCGTATATTTACGTGCGATAGTCGCTATCGTACATCGTACGGTAGCACGAAATTATCGTATAAGTACGATTATTATCGTACGGATGGAAACGCTGCTAAGGACTCTCTTCTTCTTTTTCAGTCCTACAAACACTGTGGCCATGTGGCCTATTGTATTTTTCCACATTTTTGATGATACAGTAAGTGAATCAGTTAATAAATTAAATTTGTTAAATTGACAAGGATCAAAAGAAATATAGCAATAATTTTCAATTGATTATATTTTCCATTCCAACTTCCTTTTTTGATTGCAGGTTGATATTTGCCCATTTGATATTTCAATGTGGCCTATTGTATTTTTCCACATTTTCGATAATTCATCCATTGGATGGTTGTTCTTATACAGAGAGTGTGTATGAGTAGTATGACAATGCCTTTTCCCTTTGCAATGATGGTTCAAAGTAATCTTGCCCCATTTATCATTTCAATTAATAGGTTTGGTAGAGGTAGATTACTTTACTCCCCTAGTCACCGCCCATCATCTTTGTGATATTAGTACCATAAGGTTGTTGCTACCTCCCTTTTCATTGTCTATGAAATGGTCCCAAAGATTACATAATTTCCTATCATTGTTAGTTTTGAAATGTTTGTGTCGTCTGTCTATGTTTGTCTCTCCGTAAAGTTGGTATGTTAGTAGTCACATTTGTTTTATTCGAACAAATGGTCGGACATCGCTCGGATTGAACTCTGTACCTCTGTATCATAAGCTAAGCTAACGGCTACCTTTAGACTAGAATGCCGACTTGGAAAAAGGTAATTAACAACAAATTTATTTCATTTATTTCATTATAGATTTTCTTCAACTAACAATAAGTGTGCCATGATTTCAGTTTTTCTGCAGTTGATAAGTGGGGACACAAACAACATTTTTATTTAGTTTGAATTGCAATGTACGAAACGAAATTCACAACACAATTGACTATGCATAGTAACGGTCGATACTTTGGCCACTCCTGATCTACTGAGTATAACAAAAATAGACATAAAACAACTCATATAAAACTAGAATCACAACTACATAATTATAAAGACTAGACATACCGTAGCGGTTAGCGTAGGGCGCGGTTGGACGACCGCCCCGGGTGTCAGACATAAAGGGGAGCCGCAAGTCCCCCTATATATCCGTTCGCTCATTGAGCCTATCAACAAAATCGTTTTAGGGTACTTACGTATTAACGCCACCACAGCTACAGATTTTTAACGAAATGGATAAGGGTTAGATTAGGTTATATTAGAGCAGATAAATGCAGACCTCATATCGCGCGGTAGCGCGACCTCTCGATCCGAATTAAGAAAAAATATTGGATAAGGGTTAGATTAGAGCAGATAAATCCAGACCACACATCGCGCCATAGCGCAACCTCTCGATTCGAAATAAGAAAAAATAGAATAAAATAATACACCTTCTAGTTATATAGCAGACCATTCACAAAATATATTCAAATTATTTTTTACAACGCCTATGTCTTCCCACTGCAATGCGCATGCAACTTCTGCTGCGGTGGCGTTAATACGTAAATACCCGCTTTACTTCATCAAAGCTTTAATCTATCGCTTTAGATTATCAACAAATCGCAAAAGTTTTTTAAATTAGATAAATTTAATATTAGATTATATGAATACGGTCAAACGACCAACAGCTCCCAACATCTAGTCATGGTATCGTAAATGGTTTTAAGTGCAATTGTGAGCTGTTTATGACCACTACAAGTTTGGGAATTGTTTATGACCATAGATGGTTTGGGATTCACTTTTAAGCTGTTTATGACCATTACGTGTTTAGGAACGTTTTACAATGTAATGTTTTAAATCTGCCCGACAAATCTGAGTAGGTAGCTGTAGCAGGAGAGATTGTGGGCGAAGTTCCCGAAGTGAGGAGACAGGTCGTGCGACGATTACGGATGTTGCTCAGGATGACGCAGTTGGTGTTATACAACAAATACAAGTTCGACATGACGTTGTTACGAATATATCGGATCCAGTCGCTTGTCCACCCTTTCTCTAATTCTTGCAAACAATGAAACAATTAAGCGTCGCTTGTTAATTTATATCGATTCTAAAGATTGCGTTTATTGAATAAGATGGTTGCGACAGTTACTACGTGGTAATTCATCCTTACATTGGATTGAAAAATTCACTATGTTTTTAAGACACTTATAATATGTAAAAATGTTATATAACTTATTATTCACAGTTATATAAATTTCTAAACATATCACGACTCGAGTTTCTACGTTTGACGGTCATTTTCAAGTGACTTAACAAATTGATGTGGTTGAATATTTACAACTTTGTTCTCAGAGTTTAAGAAATTTAAAATCATAAATCAGAATCCCACAGCACCCAGACTCTATGGTTTCATTAAAACTCACAAACCCGATTTTCCCATTAGACCAGTTGTCTCCTATATTAACAGTGTAGCAAGAGTTTTGGCAATTTAACTGAATACTCTTTTCAAAAAATACACCAAATTTATCCCAAAATATTCTATAAAAAATTCACTCGCCCTCTTGAAACTCCTCAAACCAACAACAACTCCAATAAACTCCAAACTCGTATCTTTTGATGTTAGTAGTATGTTTTCTAGTATACCTACTAAAGAGTGTCTCGAAATCATAAATAAATAATTGATAAAGCTAATTGTCATCATCTTATAAAATCTAAACTTTATGAAGCCCTGGAAACATCTGTTAATCAAAATTACTTCAAATTTAATAACACATACTATCAGCAAATATCAACATCATTTTGGTATAGATATGTAGATGACGTAATAGCGTGTTTTAGTGGTACAACAGTCAATTAGACCAATTTCTCAACCTAATAAACAACGTTCATCCCAAAATTAAATTCACCATCGAGGTAGAAACAGACAACAAAATAAACTTCTTGGACCTTATTCACAAAAACAACAAAATAGAATTTGATATATATATATATATATATATATATATATATATATATATATATATATATATATATATATATATATATATATATATATATATAGGGGAGGTGGGGCAGATTGATTCATAAAAATTGAAAATCAAATAACATAGGTGTGTATAAACATAATATTTTTTATTTATTTTCAACTCAACGTCTAGCTAAATGTATAAATATTAAAATGTGAAGGATCAAAATTGTTTAAGTTGTTATAGAAAAGGAAAATTACGTGTTTTGTAAAAAATGGATTTTGAATCATTCTGCCCCACCAACGGGGTACTTAGATACATCACGTGGGGCACTTTAATACAGAATGGAAATTGTATGAAATGGTTATATTATAATACTAAAAGATAGATAATCCCATTACGACAATAGCTAACAGCTTTAGTAGAAATATGTGATTCGTGGTTGTCACAAATAATAAGAATTGGGTTATCTTTAGTGCACAGGAGTCACCCACCCGCTCCTGTTTGCCAAACCAAGACTGCCTTGAGGAGCCCCATTTAAAAATGGGTCTTTGAACTGGACACGAGGAAAAACATAAACCGGAGACAAAGCACCACATGTTGCTGTTGCTTCCACAAAGTTCTCCGCGTTCAGCTGACACAATTTGTCCTTCTTGCCTCTGTGTCTTTTCAGCTCAAAATTATCAAAAAAATCAGC
This sequence comes from Phosphuga atrata, assembly GCA_944588485.1. Taxonomy (NCBI): domain Eukaryota; kingdom Metazoa; phylum Arthropoda; class Insecta; order Coleoptera; family Silphidae; genus Phosphuga; species Phosphuga atrata. Next base: position 53,304,129 of record OX155892.1, read on the forward strand.
CACTGTACGACCGCAGTGGCAAAATCGCAGTTAAAAGCAAAACTTCTTGCGGTGCTTGTGTTTTCAGGCCTCCTTAGGTTGAGCTCCTGATTTCTCTTTCTAAATCCTGCTGCCCAATCTTTCCCGGCGCGTCTATTTTCTGATCATCATTTTCTGATGGCAACAACAGAATATATATATAATATATAATTTTAACATATTTTATATTATTTAAGAACAAATTTATATTGTGCAAATTTTATTGGGGCACTTTGATATGAGTACGGGGCACAGTGGTATGTATCATTGTGCCCCGTACTTTATTACCCCCGTACCCGTTGTATCTAAGTGCCCCAAACATTTTTTTTTTCAAAATGCAAATTATACCGATGTAACTAACTTATTTATTTCAAAAAATGCACTAAATCCTTAATACTTGAAGCCCTAACTTACCTTTGGTATATATAGATCTTAACAAGATGGCAAAAAAGGTCTTGGAAACAGCTTTACATTTAAAGTATTTTTTTAGTTGGCCACACTCGAAACACGTTAGGACTTGTAAAATGCCATCGACTGATTGGCTATCTGCGCGATCGCAATGGATGCGTTCAAACATTTATAGGACCGTTTTAGAGATGTCGTCACTCGAAAACATTCAATAGATTATTAAATAATGCTTGTGTATCTAGGTGCCCCTTGTATCATTGTACCCCACCTCCCCCTATATATATATATATATATATATATATATATATATATATATATATATATATATATATGTATATATATATATATATATATATATATATATATATATATATATATATGTTGTTTTTGAGGTTTTCGCGGATAGATACCTGTGTTGTATTGTTTTCTCGGGGATTCCGCGTTGATGCTGAGGGTTGGCTCTGAAAAGAACCGGATTCTCGACGTTTCGGCGAACTAACATTCGCCATTCTCAAGAGATATATGCGTCCGTGCAGGTCAACCGTTAGACGCATACTGAGAGCTCGTTCCTGCGATGCGACTACTTATAGCTGTCTGAACAACCGAACAGAAGCACCGCACACAACGCGCATGACCCGAAGCCAGACAGCTATAACCCACCGTCCGTACCGTTCACGTCGTGACGCGTGCTTTCTACAAATTGACGCTACACACTCAATCGCCCGATTGCCACCGTATACCACCACATATTGATGCCTAAGTACATGGCATCAACCCGCAATAAAAACCGGCCCGCCGACAACTCGCCCTCCCCGTCGATGGACCGCACGGACTCCCGGCCAAGCTCCCCTCTGGCCTGCTCCTCGCCGCCGTCATCATGCAACTCCTGCACCTGCAGCCGCATCATAAGCCCCTCACCGGAGACCTCCACCGGATCTAGCACCCGTCCAGCGACCACACCGACACGTGCAGGTACCCCACAACACCCCTACAACTCCCCCCCAGCCCTTATGGCTCTAACCATGCCTCCTCCACCACCTAATCCAGCCCCCACGCCACGCAAACAAATCTACACCGCCACCGTCCACAAACTCCCCGCAGCATACCATAATTACAAATCCCTCTTTCGCATAACCAATCAGATCCAATCCTTGCAATATATCACTGTCACCCTCAACGGTGACTCCGCCTGCTTCAAGTCCTATGACTCCCAGATTCCTGACAAGCTCAAAAAAATCCGCGAGCTTGTTGGCGAACCTCTACCAATTTCCACTGGCCCCAAGGGCAAACCCAATTCCCCCCCCATCCTCCAGACCAAGACCTGGTGGCCCCTCTATGTCCTGCGTGGTGCGTGGTGTTCCCATGGACACCACTCCCGAGGAGGTCATGGACCACCTCCGGGAGCTGCACCTCCCAGCTGTCAGGGCATGGAGGTTTACCGCCAGGGCAACCAGCAGGCCCACCAACCTGGTCCGGGTGGTAACCCACTCCCAAGCCACCCTTGACCATCTCTTTGCGAACGGGCTTGTCATCTTCGGACACCGGCACATCGTCGAGCTGTCCAATCCCTCTCCTCCTCAACCCTTGCAGTGCGGACGCTGCCTTAAATTCCATGACTCCCGCTCGCCCTGTTCCGCCCCCCTTACCTGCGCCTTCTGCGCTGGGCCGCACGCTTCGGCCCAATGCCCCAACCCAACCTCAGTCCGCTGCGCAAATTGCGACGGACCCCATCACTCAAGCTCCCCCCTTTGCCCCAACCGCCCCGCGGCTCCCCTTTCGCCAGAAATGACAGCCCCTCTCAAATGCCTTGTCCCTATTCCCAACCCCCCTGCTGACGGTATTGACAACATCGTCAGGTTAATCACCACCACCCTCCTCAACTTGTTCCCTAATGACCGCAACAAGGTCATAGAGACGGTAACACCCCTAGTCAGGAACCTGTTCGGACTCGGGTTGAAGTCGTCCGTGTTCAGGAACACGGCCCACTTCACCCTCATTCCGACATCCCCCCCTGATCACATTGTCCCGGAGCCTCCTGCAGCAGACCCCCAGGTCTAATCCCCGCGTGAATTCCTCCCCCCTCCCCCCTGTCGCACCAAAAATGGCCTTCCTCGCTTCCCTCAACCTCCGTGGCTGGAGGAACAAGGCTCCCCTGGTCCAGCACCTTGTCTCCTCCGAAAACATCCTCATACTCGCCCTCCAAGAAACGTTTTTCACCCCTGCTTCCAATCCCAGGCTACGTGACATCTCTTTTGTCAGAAAGGACTCCCCCAGTGGCCGCCGTGGTGTCGCCATCGCGCACCACGTCTCCGTTCCTGCTCTACCTATAACCCTGCCTCCCATCCTTGCCAACGAAGAGCTCGTTGGCATCACAGTCCACTCTGGCCAATCTCCCATCTACATCTTTTCCATTTACATTCCCCCGACACAACCAATCTCTACTCTCCTATTCAACTACCTTAACTCTCTCCCAAACTTTATCCTCCTAGGCGATCTTAACGCCCGAGACACGTCCTTTGGCGACCGCGTTTCCAATGGAAATGGTCGCCTTCTCACCTCATTCCTAGACAGTTTACCTATTCTTCGCATCCCCTGCCATGACCACCTTTTTCTCCCCTATTGGCAATTCCATCATTGACCATATCCTAATTTCAGACAACCTGACCGACCTTGTCTCTGACTCGGCGTTCATTGGCCCATCCGTCACTAGCGACCACCTTCCCCTTATCACCGAAACCCTCATCTGCTCCAGGCCCAGCCCGCGCAAATCTTCCAAGACCACTCGGTCTTGGAAGAACGCCGACTGGGACTCCTTCCAATCCTCAATCTCTCTCTCCCTTCCCGCTCCAAACATCAACTCTGATCTGGACCTATCCTCCGCCATAGACTCCCTCACCAACTCAATCCACTCAGCCATAAATACAAGTGTCCCAACGAAAGTCATCCCTCTCGACCGTCCCCCAATTCCTAGCTTCATAGTCTCCCTCATCAAACAAAAACGCATCCTCTACCGCTCTTGCAAAGCCACTCACGACCCCCTCACCAAAGCTTCCTGGAATCGCCTCAACGCCCTCATTAAACTCAAGCTCCGTTCCTTCCGCGAATCCTCCTGGATCGCTGCCACCTCCAACCTTAACCCCAAGGACGGCGGCAAATTCTGGAAAGCCCTAAACACGCTTACTGGCCGCAACCGCCGTCCTAACCACAATCTCCTCGTGGAGAACAAGATCCTCACCTCTTCCCCAGACAAGGCCCAGGCCTTTGCGTCCCACCTCGAGAAGGTTCACCTTCTCTCTTCACCCCTCTTTAATCAACCCTTCTTTGTCGAGACGACCAACCTCATCAAACTCCCCTTTCTCCTCTACCATGGTCCCCCCAAGTCATCCCAATGATAGACGCTGATGAACCCTGCACCACCCCCATAACAACTGACGAAGTCAGATGCGTCCTCGCCAACGCCAAAACAAACTCCGCCCCCGGCCCCGACGGCATCCCCTGGATTGCCCTCAAACACCTCCCTGAGTCAGCCATCGAGTTCCTCTCATCCCTCTACAACACCTGCCTCTCCTCCGGCACTTTCCCTGCCCAATGGAAAAGTGCTCACACCATTATGATCCTCAAACCAGGCAAAAACCCCAAATCCCCGGACTCCTATCGACCAATTTCCCTCCTCTCTGCCATTGGGAAGGCTTTCGAAAGAATCCTCTCCCAACGGCTCCTCACCTTCTGCGACTCACACCACCTCATCCCCAACCACCAGAGCGGCTTCATGCCCAACAGATCCACCCAACACTCCATCCTTAACCTCACCTCCAGTCTAGCTGTCTCCCACAACTCCGGTCAGGTCTCTGTCTAGATATACACCGCGCCTTTGACACCGTCTGGCACGACGGCCTGATCAAAAAACTTATCCTTCTCCAATTCCCCTGGCCTCTAATTCCTGCCGGGTGAAGCACGGCGACTCACTCTCGCTGCCCTTCACTCCTGCCGCGGGTGTCCCCCAGGGCTCTGTCCTGTCTCCCCTCCTTTTCAACCTCTTCTGCCACGACATTCCCACCCCAACCTTGCCCGACTGCCATCTCCAGCAATTCGCTGATGATACCGTGGTCTGGGCCTCAAATCGCCTCCCTAAGGTCGCTGCTTCCCGCCTAAACTCTTACCTAAAAACCCTGGAGGCCTGGATGAGCCTCTGGCGCATCCAGATGAACCCCAAGAAATCACAACTAGTCTTCTTCCACCATCCCTATCTAAGGGGTGCTCTTCCCTTCCCCAACATCCGACTCCATGGCGAAATAATCAAACCTCAACCCTCCGCCACCTATCTAGGCACCATCCTCCACAAATCTCCGTCAACCTTCCAACACCTCCCGTTGCATTAACCTAATGCGCAAACGCTTTCGTCTCCTATACTGCCTCCGTAGTCGCCTCGGCGGCTGCTCCCCCAAAGTCCTCCTCTTCACCTACAAAACCTTCGTAAGACCAATCCTCGATTATCAAGTCTGCGCTCTTTCCCTCAGCCATGAATCCCACCTTCGCCGACTTCTGGCTTTCGAAAGATCCTGCCTCCGCCGCATATTCCGCCTGCCCCCCAATTTTCCATTCTCCCTCCTGCCCGAAATCTCCAACATGGTACCATTCGATGTCCGCCTCTCCCGACTGCAAGGTCGCCTTTCCTGAAAAATCATATCCAACCAACCCCCAGTTCTCTCCATCTTCCAAAAACCCCCTGTCACGATTCGTCACAAAATCCCCAAACGCAAGATCCCCATCCCCTACCTCAAACTCCTAACTCATTGCACCACCGAACTCCCACCCGAGCTATCTTCCATCCAATGACCATCCAAACCCAAGAAATTTATATAATAAAAAAAAAAAAAAGAGTAACAATGAATAAATAGAAAAAACAATAATAAACAAAGAAAAAAAAAACAGCAAATAATAAGAAAAAAAAAATACATATACAATAAATAAAACAAATAACAACAAAAAAAAAAAGAACCGGTCCCAACCAACCAGAGGGGTAATACAAAACAAAACAAAAAAAAATATAACAACAGCATCCTCGAACTCCACACCCAATCTAGCCCCATCTACATCTACATCCACACCCAGGCTGAAAAGGGTCATCCCCTACAACAGCCCTCAAAACTATGATTTTCGATTCGATTCGAGGAACGAGCTCTCTGTATGCGTCTAACGGTTGACTCGCACGGACGCATATATCTCTTGAGAATGGCGAATGTTAGTTCGCCGAAACGTCGAGAATCCGGTTCTTTTCAGAGCCAACCCTCAGCATCAACGCGGAATCCCGGAGAAAACAATACAACATACACACACACATATATATATATATATATATATATATATATATATATATATATATATATATATATATATATTATTTATTATTTTACATGGTTGGTACCTTTAGGAAGACACGAAGCTTTATGTATAATTCGCTTGCGAAGGATCCAGGATGCTTTCTCTGCCATCAGATAGCCATATCGAAACTTTGTATAATAGTCCTTGAATACAACTACATACCATTTATTTTTGAAAGAATCTTTAAATGGTACACATACATCGGCCGATATCAATTCACCTGGTTTTGTTGATTTTTCTCTATGACCAAATGGCAGCCTGTGAGCCTTTCCATAGATGCAAGGCTCACATAATTGCTTTTCTTTATTACAAATTTTTATGTTCAACTCTCTTTGCATCTTATCTTGCACATGTCTTTTATATTGATGGCCCCATCTTTCATGGTGCAACTGCAATTTATTAGCAACAAGATTGACTTCAGGGTTTCTTCTCGGTAGTATTGGTTTAATTTTTGCCTCAATTAACGTGCCGCCGACATCTCTTGTACCATTCAGCAACAGCTTTCCCTGATTTGTGAGCCAGCACTCTGTCGCAGTTGACTCAAAAACACTTTTTGGATTCCTGTCTTGTGCTGCTAGAACAGAAAATAAGTTTCTGCACAAGTTTGGCACATACCAGACATCTTCTAGCAAAAATTCTTCCCTAGTGGTCGAGGTTTTTATTCGTACTGTTCCCATACCTAATGCAGGTAGGATTTCTTTTCCTGCTGATTTTATACCATATGGAGTCTTAAATTTCTTAAAATCTATGTAATATAAATCACTGTTAGTTACATGTCTTGTGGCCCCTTTGTCTATAAACCATGTGTACGGATAGGTAGACGACTCAGCTGACATAGCTGAAACCTCGATGAACATAAGACCTTCAGTATCACTTGCTGTGAAGCCTCTTGGGTTTTCTTTGGTCTTCCATCAGATATCCACTTCTTACAATCCTTAACCCAATGTCCAGCCTGCTTGCAATAGTGACAGTTATATTTGTTAGTCTTTTGCTTAATACTGCCCTTACTCTTCATTTTAAGCTTTGTATCTATTACTAAAGCTTCCTAAGAAATAGAACCGATTTCCTGCTTCATAAAATTTCTTTCAACAGAACAAAGCTGGACTGTCAAATCATCAAAAGTCTTTTTATCTTTTTTTCTCTCTCTTTTTTCTTTACTTTAAATCACTTTTAATAACATCTAGCTCGACTTGAATGTAATAAATGAACTGGGCAAAATATGGAGAGTTTACACACTAACAATAGATCAGTCAAGGTATTTTTATTTCTAGCTTTTAGACCAATATTTAGTTCATTCCAAAGTGAGTTTAGCTTAGCTATATGCATCGAAACATCCTCACCATCAATCCATTTAAATGGAAAAGTCTGCACAAATTTTAAATAGCTGATCTTTTGATGATGTCTCAAACTGTTGCTTCAATGTATTCCAAGCGTCAAAAGCAGTCTCTTGCTCCATAATTTTCTGGTACACGGAATCACTAACAGAACTTGCGATATTTGACAGCATAACTATTTGACTTTCTAAACAAATCACTTTTAACTTTTTATTCTTTTATTGTGGCTTTTGAAGCTTCTTCTGCAAGCTGTTCAGGTTTTACTAACTTGCCATCAATCACATCTAGAGCACCCTTGTGATAATCTAAGAGATTTCTTATTTTTCGTTTCCAAACTGGCCAATCAAACTCACTTGCCAATGGTTTTATGTGTTTATGTAAACTCCATTTTATTCCAACTATTGTGTTTAGAAGTAACTTAGTTCAAACTTATAATACACTCGAAGGTATTATCTAAACTACATAAACAACCAACTACACAACTTTTAATAAAATGTTAAACACTTTCCCTAACCCCAAAACACTAATGAGTTTTGTTTTGTTTATTAACTTTTAATCAGGACACTTTAATATTGCAAATAATAATCTGTCTTTTTATAAACTTTGTACTAACCTTAAATAATATAACTATTATCTACTACCTAACTGTAATAAAATGCCCAATAAAGGAGATTAAATAATCGTGGGCTGCCCGTGTCTCTGTTGATGCAGCTCCTAATAACATTGCATTTTTATTGATAAACCAGGTTTAATGACAATTTTTTATTGAAAAATTGTCTTTAAACCCAGTTTACCAACTTAAATGAGAGTTGTGGGCCTAATAATTGTGTATAGGTATGTAAATATATGAAATAAATATACTTTGCTCAAAATATGTTTATATTTCTATGATACAAAATATTTTGTATTCTACAATTTATTGTAGAATCTTGAGTAATCTAGTTTCTCTTCTCCTTTGGCAATTTTCTTTTTTTTGAATGAAACTCTTGCTGCTATTCAATAACTTCTGGCAGTCGTATCAAAAGGTACTGAGCCTTTTCATCGGAAATATTATGAAAAGCAATTGCATAAAATTGATGTAGAACTGACGTTTGACCCCATGTCACCTGAAAAAGTTAAAAGAAAATTTGGTTAATATGTGTTAAGAGGCTTTAGCCATTCAGCGCCCTCCGTGCCACAATTGAAACTAGCAAACATTAGTTAAAACCCGTACCTACCAATCGCAATAAAGCGGCGGAGTCTGGTAATGGCGCCAAATTCAAAAATATATTTGAAATAATGAACCGTTTGGAACTTGCACGCTATATATCAAGCCTGCCATATATCAATTTGTTGATATTTAAAGTATATTTTTTAGTGTTGGGGGTAATTGTTGATTTGGGTCGAATAGCATGCTAGGTCGAATAGTTGTTTTCAGAAGAATCAACTATTCTGATTATATATATTACCTTTCCATGCTGGATGTAACACTAACCTAACTATGTAAAACTGTAAAACTAAAAAAGAAATAGTAATTATTTTAATTAAAACAATAAAAAAGATATTTCAGCGAAATGATAAAATATATATTATAGCAATAAGAACTGCTGATTTAATCGGGATAACCACACTCAAGATTCTCTAAAAAATTGGGCGGCAATATGTCAGCTATTCGACACAAAAGAACAAGGAACACACTTCGCGCACACACTGCCCATAACTTAAACTACATTTTTGAATTTGGCGCCATTACCAGACTCCGCCGCTTTATTGCGATTGGTAGGTACGGGTTTTAACTAATGTTTGCTATTGAAACTAACGGAAATTGACATAAAACCTCCAGTGGCGTGTAAATCGTTGGATACGCATTATTATTTAAGGTTATGACGACGAATTCATATAACAAGTTTATTATTATTTTACAAATCTATTTAAGGATAAAAGAACATTATAAACATGATAAACGCATTATTTAAGGTTAGTACGAAAAATTTATTTGACAAGTTGAAACTTATAAGACTGTTGGTTTAACCCCGGTTAGATTAGGTTGCCCGCCGCGAAGCGGGCAGATAAATGAAGACAATACACGCGCGGCAGCGGGAACTCTCGATTCAATATAGGACAAAGTGGCAAGGACCGTTGGTTTTACCTTGGTTAGATTAGGTTACCTACCGCGAAGCAGGAAGATAAATCAAGACAACATACGCGCGGCAGCGCGAACTCTCCATCCAATATAAGACAGAGTGGCAAGGACCGTTGGTTTTACCTTGGTTAGATTAGGTTGCCCACCGCGATGCTAAATCAAGACAACAAACAATACACGCGCGGCAGCGGGAACTCTTGATTCAATATAGGACAAAGTGGCAAGGACCGTTGGTTTAACTCCGGTTAGGTTAGAGATGTTGGGGTTTATTATCATTTTAAACAGAGAGTAGGTATAATATAGAGACCCAACCACGGCATAATCTTGTGATCGCCCCTCTTGCTCCACTTTGGACTAAGAAAGTGGCGACACCATGAGTCTATTGCAAAACTCACTGAATTGATTAAGGGAAACTTTGAAACTTCGCCAAAATCATATGGTGGAGCGATATAGACAAGAAAAGCAGCTCGGTTCTCAAAAAAAATTGAGCGTAGAACAAGATGAGACTATATACATTTTACAAAGTGAAATAATTCTACCTACGAAATGGCTATTTACGACATTTTTCTGTGGTGCAGACATTTTTATTTTGAAAAAAAATCAGAAACAAATCATTTAGCGTGTTTTTTAGCGTTAACATCGTCATATCTGCAAATCTAATTAATCTATAGCCTTGGTCAAATTTGAAAACAAAAGTAATTATATTTCTTTATCACATCTAGGTTGAGCTGTTATATAGTCTGTTATGTATAATGTATATTATGTTATGTATTATTATCTATCATATCTAAATTATATTAAACAATAATATCGACGATCACATCTGCATGCTGGGTGTCATTATGTGTGGAAGTGCAATGGAGCTACGAAGAAACGTGAAATAAACGATGTGTTATTGGAGTGGGGACGCGTATTGGCGCCTCAAAGCCGAGCGCTGAATATTTACATCGCCTTGCATTTAATTGTATAGCTTTTTTATTGTAAGTCATAAAATTATAAATTTAACACTAATATGATCACAAAGGATGAGATAAACTATTCTGAAAAATACAAAATTTTGATTGGGGCTTTTATTTTGGAGATATCGCGATAGAAACGAAAAAATTGACTAAAATAATCGATTTTTAAGTTTAATGCCCTTTTGCACCGGACGATTTTTGACGGCTTTGGGATTTTGAAACCTCAGTACATAAGCTTCAATTTTATATATAATTCAGCTTATAAAAACAAAACCCCCACGGAACCAATTTTTATGGAAAGCGCCGAATTATTCCGGCACTGCGAGTTACGTTTTTATTTAATCGGAATAGTGGTGCATGGGTATACTTGAAAAATAAAACTACGAGATAGAACTTCTTTTTTATTTATTATGATACATGGAAGTTTATTTAAGAAATAAGGTATATAAAGTTAGTAGAATTCCTATGAACAGAAGTATAATTATTATTAACAGCATAGCTGAAAAACAGCGAATAACCAATCTACAATAAGAGGTAAAACAGAATATGTAATAATAATTTGCTTAAAATTATCAACTATGTACATATACAAGGTGGGCCATTGAAAACGAAACAGAGGGATTTTCGGATGGTTAAAGATGGATTCTCAAAAAACGCTCGGACACGTCGACTTTGTTTGTGAGGGGGACACCTCTTACAAAAAAAAATTGTAGACAAATCACTTAACCCCTTCGCGCTGGGACCACAACCTCTAAAATTTTAAATGGCACGGTGGGGTAAGTGATACCTCATTGGAAAGCTCTTTTTGCCCTGAATACTAAACGGTTAACATTTTCCAAATTTATCCATTTGTTGTCGAGATTATTTAATTTCAAGTTATAAACGCGTTCTTTCAAAAAACCACGTGGTCCGGTCCCCCAGGTGAAATTTAGGAAACGCTACACGTCAATCGTCTCGGATTCGAATGAAATTTTCGATTCCATCGTGACCTGGCGGTTTCGACTCGACATCTCTCCACACGAACCTCAGAAGTCGGCCGCAAAAAAAATTGCCGGAGCATCGCCGTGGCCTCCGAAAAAGCGGTCCCTTTTTTTTTTGGCCGAGTTTTGGAGTTCATGTGGAGAGAGGTCATGTCGAAACCGCCAGGTCACGACGGAATCGAAAATTTCAATCGATTCCGAGACGACTGACGCGTATCGTTACCTAAATTTCACCTGGGGGACCGCATCACGTGGTTTTTTGAAAGAACGCGTTCATAACTTGAAACTAAATAATCTCGACAACAAATGGATACATTTGGAAAATGTTAACCGTTTAGTATTCAGGGCAAAAAGTTCTTTCCAATGAGGTATAACTTACCCCACCGTGCCCTTTAAAATTTTAGAGGTTGTGGTCCCAGCACGAAGGGGTTAAGTGATTTGTCTACAAATTTTCTTGTAAATGATGTCCTCCTCACAAACAAAGTTGACGTGTCCGAGCGTTTTTTGAGAATTCGTCTTCAACTATCCGAAAATCTCTCTGTTTCGTTTTCAATGGCCCACCCTGTATAGTAACTTGTAAAATTGTTAATATTTTATTGCAATCTGGGTCGCTTTCGAGGGGACCCTCCGAGGTTACATTTTCTTTTAATAGTTTTTTTATGCTGTGCAATTTAGTTAGGATTAATATATTCAAAAAAATTGTCGATGTACCGAACAATCTGATCTACTTAACCAATCGGACACAACTATATTTTGATTAACCCTATTTAAAATATACGTTTTTATATTGCGTCTATGTGGCGTTTTTGTTATAATTTTGTCATACAAGGTTAAAGTATCTTTAGCAACGCGATATGTTTATTCCCGAGTCCTAAAGAGGAATTCAATTTTATCATTTTCTTTAGAAAAATATCGATTTAAAATTAGAATTTCTTTCTGATCGTTTAATATTTTGTCTGTGTGAATTAAATTTTGCTTGCATTGGTCGCATTTAAATCTGAAAACTCACGATGCCTTGTATACCTACACTCGGACCGGCGAGGGAATGCAGCTGTAATGCACAGTTTTTAATTCATCAATAATAACTGTTTTAAGGTTATATTTACAATCAGCCCTGGCGATTTGAGTAATTTGAGTTAGTGTTGCCACCATAAGCAATCATATATCCCTAAATGTCCCTAAATAAGGCTTCCTTCTGGAAGGAAGCCTTATTTTGTGACAATGAAACAAGGACGCGTCAGAGATTCAAGGAAGCCTTTATCAAGGCGTCCTTATTCCTTGAGATAAGGAGCGACTATGAATACGCGGGTTAGTGTATTTCGTAGACTAAAAACACACCTGTGGTGCACAATGACTCAAGTTAGGACTTCTGATTTGGCATTGCTTTCAATAGAAAGACATACTCTGAATAATTTAAATTTAGAGGAAATTATAAAACATGCTTGTTTTGCTGCATTGCTTACATTTGTTTACTAAAATGAAAAATAAATTTTCAGTGAATTTTGTATTATTTGCTGTATTTTTAAAAGCTTTACTGGCTAGGTCACTCCAGTACGGAGTCAGACGCAAAGATGAGAGACATCTATAGAAGAACCATCTTAATGGGAGCATTTGAACGTTTGAACGCAAATGTTTCCGTAAGGAGCCAAGGTAATGAGCAACTGAACATTAAGGTGTTCGGCTAGTTCCAGGCTGTAACACAAATGAGTTCTTACCCCGATAAAATAAATGCCTTGTAGCGGCAACGAGCCGTTCCATTTTTATTTCTTAGTTTACGAGGGCATTACAATAATTACCTAAATATTTTCATATTACATTTTAATGTAATCCTCGAGCAGATAAAGAAATATTTGCATTTTTAGTTTTACGAGGGCATTACGGTGATTACCCAAATATTTTCAGACGAATTTCCGAAAATATTTTATTAGGGTCAATAGTGTAATCTCCAGGGAAATGACGACAAGATGTTTTTCCCAAGAATCGGTAATCGACAAAGCAACGAATTCAAAGAAATGAAAAGAAATGAAAAGAAAAATAATCACCCCCAGATGAGAGACCAGTTACCTGGACATAATATAAATAAACCTGGACCCCCGAATAAACACACAGTCAAGCAAGACAGTCAGGCGCAACCAGTCATCAACTTGACTCCAGTTCAGTTCAACAGTCAGGCGCAACCAGTCAGCAAGTCGACTCCAGTCAAGCAAGACAGTCAGTGAAGTGGACCAGTCGGACTAACAGTCAGTCCAGCAATTATATATATATATATATATATTTGTGTTGTATTGTTTTCTCGGGGATTCCTCGTTGATGCTGAGGGTTGGTTCTGAAAAGAACCGGATTCTCGACGTTTCGGCGAACTAACATTCGCCATTCTCAAGAGATATATGCGTCCGTGCGGGTCAACCGTTAGACACATACTTATGTATATACAGTATGCGTGTAGACCGTTAGACACATACTTATGTATATACAGTATGCGTCTAACGGTTGACCCGCACGGACGCATATAACTCTTGAGAATGGCGAATGTTATTTCGCCGAAACGTCGAGAATCCGGTTCTTTTCAGAGCCAACCCTCAGCATCAACGCGGAATCCCCGAGAAAACAATACAACACAGGTATCTATCCGCGAAAACCTCAAATACAACATATATATATATATATATATATATATATATATATATATATATATATATATAGGTAAGTTCGGCCAAGAGCGCGCGCATCATAGTCTCAGCGACCGTCGCAGCCGCAAGATGAACACCGTTACAACGACAAACCCCATCGAAGCCCTCGTGGCAAAGTATTACGACCCCGATTACTTGGACACCGTGGACGACAGCGTCCTCGCCCAAATGATGGACTATATAACGCTACTGCTGAAGAAAAAAAGCGCCGCCAAAGACACCACCGAAACCGCCGCCGAAGATTGCACCGAAACCACCGCCGAATATTCCACTGAAACCGCCGCCGAAGATTCCACCGAAACCGCCGCCGAAGATTCCACCGAAAACGCCGCCGAAGATTACACCGAAACTGCCGCCGAAGATTCAACCGAAACTGCCGCCAAAGATTCAACCGAAAACGCCGCCGAAGATTACACCGAAAACGCCGCCGAAGATTACACCGAAAACGCCGCCGAAGCTTACACCGAAAACGCCGCCGAAGCTTACACCGAAAACGCCGCCGAAGCTTACACCGAAAACACCGCCGAAACTTACACCGAAAACGCCGCCGAAGCTTACACCGAAAACGCCGCCGAAGATTCAACCGAAACTGCCGCCAAAGATTACACCGAAACCGCCGCCGAAGATTCCACTGAAACCGCCGCCAAATGCCCGACTGAAACCGCCGCCAAAAAGACCACCGTAACCGCCGCCGAAATGACAACCGTAGCCGCCCCCGGAGAGACACCTGACCCCGCCCTGGAAAAGAAAACCGAAGCCGCCGCCATGAAATTAACCGAAGCCTCACCAAAGAAAACCACCGATGCAGCCCCCAAAAATACGACCGCAACCGCCGCCAAGAAAAGAACCGAAGCCCCCAGAAGAAACCGCCCGATGCGCAACCAGACCAAGAGAAAACTACCAACACAAATAAAACCAAGACAAAAAGACAAAGGACCGAGAATCAACTAGAAAACAAGACCCAGCCAAGCAGAACCTAACACAGCCCACCGAAGCAAACCAAGGAGGAAACGAAATGAAAAACTAAAATTTAAAAAAAAAAAAACCGAAAGACAAACAAAAACCGACGACAACAACAGACTAAATAACAAAACAACAACAGAAAAACAAAACTCACGACGGCGGAAGGACGGGCTCACGCCCAAAACCGCCATTGAACAAAGGATCCCATAAGAGCGCGCGCGTTTTTCAATAGTACATTTTCGAATGAAGCTGTATTCGGGTCTATTCTGTAACTCGAGTTTATTTTAACAGACGGTTAAAGACCGCTATATACTTGACAGATAAAAAAAATATTTTTAATTATAACTATTTTTATTCAATTGGGAATCGTTTGGGAAGATTTGGGAATATAATTTTATTATTTAGGACTTACTAGTTTTCATGTAATTAATTAATCTTTTTTGGACGTATAGTTAGCAGGTCTGTAATTAAATCAACATTATTTTTACGTAATTTGATAGTAATTTATTTGGGAATCACGTTAAACACGGATTTAGCATTTGGGACATTATAATTAATTAATTATACCTATTTTTTGGTTAGTTATTTTAGTCACTAGAACACCTGCAACTGACGTCATTGACTAATATATGGCGGCAAAATTCAAATGTTGGTTATATATTAGCACGAGCCGTTGCCCTCCTGCTTTGCCAGACGTAGATTGCACTTTAGTAATTATTGATTATTTTTATGAGTAAATTACTTTAAAATACCTATAGCTTTGACCTGCGATTTAAAAATTTCTATTCCATCAATTCCATGAACTCAAAAGTGCAAGGGATTGACAGCAATACAATCAGAAATTCCCTTTAAGAATTATTTTTATCATATAAAACTATGATTATGAAAGTCTGAAGGTCTTGTGATAATATATAGCAATGAACCTTTTTCAAAACACACTGCATCTTGGGGTGTGAATTTTAAGTCAAAATATTCAATTTTTACGAGATAAGAGTAAAAAAAAAACACCTATCATTACATTACCTTATTGCATTACGCGAAACTACTCTCAAATTTTTGTATTAATAGTATATTACGTAATGAGAGTTGTAAGAAGCATATTACGTAAGAACGGAACGGTTACGAGCGACCCGCGTAGCGGGGAGCGCGTAATTCCGCGAGTACGTAATTGCCTTGCAACTCGAATTATGTACTATACTTTATCTACGACCAAACTAATTTGTTTAATAAGAATAATATGTTTGATGTAATTTCAGTTTAATAAGAATAATATGTTTGATGTAACACCTTCGACCTTATTTAACTTGATAGAAATGAAAAGAAATACATTCATAATGGTTACATACCTTTTTATTTAGTACTTATTTGTAGTTTTCGTTAGATTTAAACGTGAAAAAAACGAAATGAATGACTACTTCCATGTGAATGATGTGACGTTTAATGATTATTTGGAAATCACGGAGTACTATATTTAAAAATAATATCAACGTGCAGCTCTCAACGAATCGTAAAGCAAACGTTCATGGGTGATTTTGAATTATTACTTAACATTAATGGTGGATTGTTACATATGTGTGTGGTATGATGTATTTAATAGGCTACAAACTGTACAATAATGGGTATTTACAATAGTGGTCGTAGATAAAATACATTATTATTTTGATTAAAGATTAAAAATTAGACCAATGAAAGAGGTGTGAACTATAAATGATAGTGATTTTTTTGTCGAACTGTTTATTCTAATGAAGAAAACGATCATGAAATAAAAACTACAAAAATATTTATTGCTTTGCTATTTAAATTTATTACATATACAATGCTGCAACTGGAGTTATTGCAATATTTGATGAGCATGTTGTTGAGCCCATACTTATATCGTCACATTCGAGCCAGTAATTCGCCATCCTGTGACAATAAGCAACAAAGTGTTCCATCGTTTTTCTGTAGTCGATTATTCCAATTAACCTGCAATAAAGATAATGTACATTGTTGAGAGCATTTTTAAATATTGATTAACTTTTGACCAGGTTTTTTTTATATGTAATTTTTTATAATATATATATAATTTTTTTTATATGTAAAAATGTATCATGATTGCATTTCTTCAATTTGGCTGCAACCAGACAGTTGCCACTAAAAATATCATCTAAATATACTTTAAGAAATGTATTACACGCACGTGGAAGAGAAACATGTTCGAAAACCCGATGTTTCAAGTCATTAAAATAACCTTCTTGATAAGTAGAAAATGCGTGTTGTGTCCCATTTGGTACTGCAGCACCTGACCATAATACAAACTCATAAATCAAAGCTCGTTTCTCATCAGTAACAGCTTCTGCCGGTGGTCGTACTTTAAACTTTCGTAACCAAGTTTTTAACCAGAAAATGAGAAAATCTGCATCTTGTCTTTCTGTTATCATCTGGTAAACTGGAATAGCAGTTTTTTCAAAATTTATTGTAACTGTGTATAAAAATATATGTCTAGTCTTAACTCCAGGGCACTTTTCAAATTTTTTAATTAATTTTCCAGTAGCATCGGCACAAGTTTTTGATTTTTCTACAATACGACAATATTCTTTATGTACATGAACTTGCTCTAATGAACAATAAATGACATTAAAAGGATTCAGTCCAATATCAATAAAACTTTGAGCATACTTCTTGGGATCACTCTTCATATCTCTGATAATAGTAACTTGATCCCGTTTATCACCAGGCTGAATTCCCATTTTTTTTTTCATGGGTTCCATTTTCACCTGACGATAAATATAACTATTTTGTAAGTCTGGTGGAACATCTTCACCAAATTGCATACCATTCCGGATCAATTGGCGACGTAGGCCAGCAGGCATTTGGGTTTCTAGTTTTTTACCAACCTCTTGTCGCTCATTACCATTTAGTGGTCGTTTAACATCTTCATGAAACATAGAACGTGTGGTACGAGTTTTAATAGTAAATTTTAATAATACATTTTCTAGACGCGTATCAGCCATGCCAATAATATCGTTAAGACATTTCTTGCTCCTACATTTACCTCGAAACTTTATATCAAACAGACCATCTTTAGAAATATTTGCGTAAGACCAATCACACTTAAAAGCACATGGCATCTTGTATCTCAGAAAAAAAGCTTTAAATATAACATTAGCCAAACTCTTGCTTTTAATCTCTTTTGTGTGTTTTCTAATGTATCGTCAGGTTTAATCTTTTCCCAATCTACTGTGGTTAAGTTTAGGGAAAATTCATTGAAATCAGTATTGGTATCAAAATCCTGATTAAAGTTGACAGATTCATCATCTGCCACAGAATCTTCAGCCACAGCTGTATCCTGGTCATATGGATTTTCTCGTGGCACTGAAAGATTTCCATTTTTGTTTCCTGAGATGTGGGTATAGACAGTAAATCATGGCTCATTTGCTTCCATACATCTGATGATGTTGGAGGTAAATTATTATTACTGAAGTAACTTATATATTTCTTGATTAAAAATATAATTTAATTTTTTGATACTTTGGGAGGGTGGCCCATAATTTAAAAAAATATAATATATACTATAAATATAATTTTTTAAACTAGCTAAAAATGATAATCAAGCTTGATAAAACAAAAATTAAAGGTATCACTGTACTCCGAATTACTCCGAATAAAACCGAATAATACCGAATATTTTTAATTATAATTTTTGCTAAACCAGAGTTTTGTGCATGTAAGCCACGGCAGAAATTAAAGTAACGTAAAAAGACAATGTTTTACCGATTTTAAGCTAGGTTAGGTTAAATATTAGATTGGGTGTTATAATAGTTATTTACATATAGAGGGCCGGAGGATAAAGTTACGCCCGCCGCCGAAGTTTGAGGCCCGACGGAGGAGGGCCTTTATGAGGCGAAGAACGTTTTACGCACATCTGCAGAAAACCTACAAAATTTAATTAAAAATGGTTAAAAACGATGAAAAAAATACGACGGTGATTTAAATTCACAGCTCGTCACTTAGGTTTTGATCGCGTTGACTTAGAAGTTTGATTTTTTCACAGCTGAAGACCGCAGACCCGAGTATTTGATACATTTCAACTTGTTACCTCTACGCGTTCCTGAGAAAAATGGTCTTGACGGACAGACAGACAGACAGACAACAAAGTGATCCTATAAGGGTTCCGTTTTCAGTACGGAACTCTAAAAACAAAAATTATTGTAAACAAAAATTTTCATAATTTCGGAATGGAACTAAGCGATGAATTCCCACCGAAATATTAATGGAAGCTAATGAAGCTGTGTTGGGTTTGATCCTAAGCAAGTCTAAGGACCGATATGAAACGGGGTTCGTCTTGGGGAGTCTTAAGATGATAGATCTTGATGCGGGCTTTTCAATGATTTTACAGGCCCATTGGCCGGTAAAATTTTGACGGGCGTAATGTCCAATTTTCGGCCCTGGTAACTAAGATGTAAAGCAACAATTTTGTTGCAGTTGTGCGTAAAATGACACCTTGTTCTTTCAACTACTGAGCTTCCTTTGTTTTTCTGAAAACTCAAATTTAATCTATGAAAATATTTCACTTATTTATAAGTAGTAACAGATTATAAAAAAATTATAACTAAGAGACAAACTGGAGACAAAGCAACATTTTTATAGCTGATATTTGTCTCTGGCTGAAGCCATAGGGAGCACAGATCTTTATCGCTATTATTGCAGCTTAAAAAAAAATCAAATTTTTACTCTGCATAAATAAAACAAAAATTAAATTGATGAATACCTAACGTTAATTACATAGCTATAATATACCCATAAATAGCATTAATAGAAATATATCTAATTATTTTAAAAGGAGCAACGTTTGAATTTTGCCGCCCTCAATTGCGTCTGTTGCCAGATGTTCTGTTGACTAAAATAACTAACCAAAAAATAGTTATAATTAATTAATTATACTGTCCCAGATGCTAAATCCGGGTTTAACGTGATTCCCAAATAAATTACTATCAAATTACGTAAAAATAATGTTGATTTAATTTCAGACCTGCTAACTATACGTCCAAAAAAGATTAATTAATTACATGAAAACTAATAAGTCCTAAATAATAAAATTATATTCCCAAATCTTCCCAAACGATTCCCAATTGAATAAAAATAGTTATAATTAAAAATATTTCTTTTATCTGTCAAGTATATAGCCGTCGGTTAAAGCGTTGCCTTGTTGCCATACGTTTCTTTTTGTCCGAAACGTATGTCCTAACCTAATTTTTAAACTGATTTCAGGTTCCGGAAAATTTTAGTCAAGTTAAGTTGTCCTAGAGACAATAAAACAAAACCACCTATCGCGCGGCAGCCCACTCTCGATCCAAAATATGGAAAATTGATAATAAATTGGTCAGATTTTGTGTTTTAGAGGCAATAAATGTTTGTACATTTGGTGGCCTATATTATCGATAAACGGTAAATTTTTAAATGGTATTCAAATCCGTTCAAATATTAACAGAAGTAGGTGAATCTAACCTCAAAATCATCGAATTTTAACGGCTGGGATTTAGGTACTGTTAAGTTAAAAATTGTGAATAGTGAGTTTTTATTGAAAAAATGGCGTGCATCAGAAATGTGTTTTTACTTGAAGAACTATTAAGATTACAACAAATGTAAGGATTTAATTTCTATATTAAATAAAAATTGAAATAATGTTATTTCATTTAATGTTAATTATTATATAATAATGCATATTGTAGAAATTACTCAAGAATATATCAGAGGCAATTGAGAGATGCCAGCAATCATGTCAAGTGTTTTCGTTTGACAAAGGAGAGTTCCTTGTATGTCATTGATGAACTACGACCAGTTATACGAGAAAATATAAGATCAAATGGAATACCTATTATGTTAAAGGTAAAAGTTGCAATTTGATTATTCACTTTTTGCTTTTGTTACCCTGGGTAACGTTTTTTTTTTTTTAATTCAGGTTTTGGCTGCACTCAATTTTTATGGTCACGGCAGTTACCAGCAAGATATTGGTAAAAACCATGTGTTGGGAATGAGTCAACCATCAATAAGTAGGTGTATTAGTGAAGTGACTGATGCAATTAATAATCATTTATTGGTAGAGTGGATAAAATTTCCAACAGAGAATGTTACATGTACTGAAATTAAACAGCAGTAAGATTGTTGATATCACTCGTGAACAATTTTTTAATTTTTTTTTAAGATTATTAAACAAATATAATTTACCAGGCATCATAGGAGCAATTGATTGCAATTATTGCCCCACCTGCGGAAGATGCTAATTACCCAGGACATGTATATTATAACCAAAAAGGTTATACCAGTATAAATACACAAGTGGTAAGCACTACAAGAAGACTAGAATATATTATAATAAATTTTTAATTCACAGATATGTGACACAAATCTAAAAATCATTAATATGAATGCCAGATTTCCTGGATCTACACATGATTCTGCAATTTGGATGTCATCTAATGTCAAAAGACACCTTCAGCAACAACATTTGGATGGCATGCAGAATACATATTTAATAGGTTGTATACTATAATTATTTGTTATGGCATTTGTACTTGTTACACTCATTTTGGAGATTCTGGGTATCCCCTTGAACCATGGTTAATGACTCCAGTGGTTGGAGCAGCGGAAGGTTCTCCAGAGAGTTGATACAATCAACTGCATTGTTCTGCAAGAAATTGTATTGAACGTTTCAATGGGGTTTTTAAAAGCAGGTTTAGATGTTTATTGCGGCACAGGACACTCAATTATCATCCTGTAAAAGCTGGACAAATTATATATGCATGCGGAGTTTTGCATAATATAGCAAATCACTATAGAGTGAACTTGCCAGAAGAACAAAATGCTGATGAAAATAATATTGGTGAAGAATTTCAACCACTAGGTAATATATATATATATTAATAAAATAATATTTTTTTAAATATTTTCAGAAATGCCCATTCAAAATGGACAATGGTACGTTCAGGTGTAAATGTGCGCAATTCTTTGATAGAAGAAATAATTGTTTTTTATACTTTTTAAACGTTTTTTATACACCTCTAGTCGCCTCTGCCCTTTCCTGTTTGGTGTTTCTGGTGACAACAATGTGTTTTGTGGTGACAACAGTAAGCTCTTATGCGGTGATAACAGCGATTGGTGGGAATTGATTCCATCATTACACTAATAAAAACAAAATATTCTGTTATCAATTACGTATACAATAAAAATAAAAATTATACCTCTTCCAAATCTATCGTAAGTACATCATTTACCGATTCAAAATTTGCGTCTGTACTTAAGCCTGCTTCGGGAATATCTGCTCCTTCCACAGTTACTTTCGAGAGTAGTCCCAGTAATTTCTCCTCCAGATCAGACAGTTCTTTTAATTTTGATGGGCCACCTCCAGTGGCATGCCGTGACAGGTACACTTGCCTAGCGCGTTTCTCAGTGTTTCCCTTTAGTTCCGCAAATGCCTAAAATGTAATGTAAATAAACAATTGCAAGAAATAATTAATCTCTTTATGTGTCACCTTCTTCCACTGGGAAATAGTTTTAATGGGACCTTTCCCACAATTGTTTAAAATTTGGGATAGTTCCTCCCATTTTTTTTGAAGAGTTGACTGGTCCTTGAGACTCAATTTGGATTTCAACATAATTTGGTTGTCGAGGAAATAATTTATTATGATTTCAATTTGTTTTTTTGATGTTCTAAGACACCTTTTTTTGGAAGTATTGGAATCTAAAATTACAATAAATTTAGTTATATTGTAGGATAAAGAATAAGTAGTAGGCTTCTAAATGATTCAATCTACTCCCAAATAATTAGTTGCAATTATTTAGGTTGTTCTTTAACCCTACATAGCTAATGTCCCTTAACTTCTATGATAAACTACATTTAGATGTTCATCATTTTGACGAACATTAGCTATCTAGGGTTAATTTTAGTTGTCTACTATTCAACGTATGTCCATATATATCCATATTACAAAATAGTACTTACCGTTTTCCATTTTATGTCACAATAACAAACTAAAACTTTAAAATAAGCTGAATTGATTTTTCTTTTAAATTACACAATAGGCTTGCACTCGAAGAAGAATTACTTTAATAGTGATTGCAAATATATTTTTAAAAATACAGGAAAGCTCAAACCCCTTCCCCAATAACTTGCCTGTATTTCCCAAAACATTTTTCTGAAAATAAGTATAAGAAGGCAATTAGATTTTAATTTAAGACATAAATCCTATAATCCTTAAATCTCTTTAAACCATGTGCATATTGTAATTTATTCAGCATTGGGCTTTATTGCCTCAACTTTAAATTATTTTCAGCACTTATCCTATTATACATTTCAATGTGCAAGCTGTAAAAAATTAAATTCCAGAAATAAAGCCTTTAAGATGGCAAAAAAAATACAAGCCCTTTAAATTTTAGGGGTTAAAAATTCCAACTCACATACCCTGATAGATTATATTATTATCTTATTAAATATTTCAATTTACATAAATTTACAAACTTAATAATAATGGTTAAATATAAAATACAATAACGACACAATAACAACAAATCATGTACAATGTAGTTGTTTTGACAGCTAAATCAGTTTATCAAAATTAGGTTAGGACATACGTTTCGGCCAAGAAAACATATGGCAACGCGGCAACGCTTTAACGGTCTGTTAAAATAAACTGAAGTTACAGAATAGACCCGATTATCAATTATTTGAATTTAAAATTTTACATGTAAAGACTTTAAACATTGTTCTTCTTGGATTGAGAAACAAAAATATGAAAGTATAAATGGAATAACTCTTCCACGGCAAAGTGGGGTAAGTGCGAGTTCGGCTCAGTTCCCCCTTATGCTATTATGTTTATACGGGTGGGGTACGTGCGTAGAATCAGCATTTCATCCTGAAATAAATCCTCCAAAAATTTTGAAATTAGATGCATGGATAGGCTTAAAATGAACTTGCGAAAGCACCAACCAAGTAAATTAAAAAAGATAGACTTGTTTCTTGTTTTCTTCTTCTTATTGTTTCGAATGGGCCTACTTTGGACCACGCTTGTCCAACTGTTGGGCTTTGATGTTTGCCCAGTATTGTCGCATCTTCTGCCGGTGTAACTCCTTTCTTCTGTCCAGGGTGTACCTTTCCATCGGGGTTTTTCCAGAAATTCACGGACTTCCTTCAGGGCGCGTCTCACAGTGTCTGTTTTGGAGATCTGTTATTCCCAGTTCTTTAATATCCTTCTCGGTTTCTGTCAACCAAATGGTACGAACCTCCTTGTTTTGCCAGAAGGTGAACAGACGGTTGGATAGTTGGTTTGGAGGCAGTCTTGCAACGAGGCCATAGAAAGCCACCCTTCTTTTCCTTGCACAGTCAAAGAGCATCTCAGTAAGTTCGTAGAGCTCAGAGTTATGCCGTCTTCGGAATTCCCCATCTTCCTTTACCGGGCCTAGGATCTTCCTGAGGATCCTCCTCTCTCTGATTTACAATTTCTCTACCAGACCTCTTAGGTTCAAGGAAAGATACTCCATGGCATATAGGGCTTCTGGTCGTAAGACTGATGTGTAGTGCTTAAGTTTCAGGTTGCGTGACAGGCATTTCTTGTTGTAAGTGTTTTCTATTTCTAACTTGTTGACACTCTTGGATAATGATGCTCTTTCTGATAAGTTGGCTTCAATCCATTCGCCGAGATACTTAAATTTATCAGTCCTCTTGATGTTTCCCTGCTCTAGTAACATCTCTCTGTTTGCGTCTCTAATGTTGGTGAAGAATTTTGTTTTCTCCAGCGACACTTGAAGACCCACTTTGGCAGCCTGTTTTCTGAGGCAATTTACCTGCATTCTCAAGATCTCAAGAGAATCAGCAAACAGTGCCATGTCATATGCAAAAGCTAGGCATCTACAACAAGACCATCGTTCTTACGTCCCAGGTAGATACCATTTGAGAACCCAAATTGATCAGTTCCTTGCGTCATTCTCTCATAACCTTTTTAAGAACACAGTTGAAGAGAAGTGGGGAATGTCCATCTCCTTGTCTCACTCCAGTTTTTATTTCGAAGCTTTCTGAATTCTCGCCATACCCCCCATACCCCCACCCCTCCATTATTTTTAGTCCATCCGCAAGTTGATTTTCCTTATCCATAGGAATGTAAGTCCCTTGGCCTTGATTCTGGGTTTTCTTCCCTCTGTGTCCTTTCAAATGGTCCCTTAAAGTTGTTTCTGGAATTTCATAATGCTTTTCTGCCCCTCTAATTGTTTTATTTTGATTTCTTACATCATCCAGGGCTGTATGTAGAGTTTTTCAGTTTTTCTCACATAAGAACGAACCATTGAGTACTCACATCAGAATTTTTGGGGCAACTGCGTGACGGAAGACGCACTTACCCCAGCTCAAACACGTATTTACCCCACAGACAGAAAAAGTCGGGGCAAGTGCGAGCCTACCTCTCAAATTAAAGTAGAAAGAGTTTTAGACATAAAAAGGTTTAGACTCAATAATTTTAAAACAATTATGGTATAGTAAATCAAAATCTACATAATAAACACAACTGATTGAAGAAATAATTTAAGATAAAAAATATCTATCTAACTGTTCTGATGGTCCTCCAACACTGTGTACCACTTTCATGTCTGCAGTTTTTGTTTACTTGCTCTGGCATACGATTACATCAATTACATTTTACAGAATAAGAAAATTTTCTACGAATGGAAAACTTTAGCGCCAAGTTTAAAATAGAGTCCTGGAGCTCAAACTCGCACTTACCCCGTGCGCGCACTTGGCCGAACTTACCTTATATATATATATATATATATATATATATATATATATATATATATATATATATATATATATATCGTCTTTGTAAATAAATTCCTTTGCAAACCGTGAGTGATAAATCATTCTACGGCGTATCACACCACAGCCTTTTGTGTGGCAATAAATCAACAAATTCAAGGTTGAATATATACGCTTATAGTTTTGGTGGGAAGAGGGGGGGGGGGGTGTCTGTCCGTAGATGAGAACTTATCTGTTTGAGATTGGGTGAGATTAAAAAGTTGGGAAAAGATTAAGCCGGTTTGCTCGTTTAGAAGATTAACGGAGGGTTTACGGTTTTTTTTTTTGAAAAATTCTAGGAGATTTAGTTTCGGGCTTTTGTTGAAAATATGCAAGATTTTTAGATTATCTATTTCTGGGAATTTATGATTGCATTCGAGACAATGGCTTGAAAAAGAACTAGCGTCTTTTTCAGACGAAAAGCGCGACAATGTTCCGAAAACCGTGTTGTATAACTTCGTCCTGTCTGTCTGATCTATGTACACGCTATTGCATTCGAAACAATGAATTTCGTATACGACGGATTTTGAAGAGGAGGTCGATTTTGTCTTTGGCATTAAACAATATGTTGGACAACTTTGAGGACGGTTTAAATGCTACTTGAAGATTTTGCTTTCGAAGGACATTTGCGATGTGTTCGCTTGTTTTCTCTGAATTTGAGGTTTTCGGATATATTTGGTAGATTGTGAATTGGGTTCGTTTATTATTAATAATGTTTTGGATGAGTTTTGTTGGGAAACCATTCTCTGTAGCGATTGAAATGATGGTATTTAACTCTGATTCCCTTTTCGGAGGTAAGGGGGATTGAAGGAAGATTGAATGAAGGCTCGATGTTCGAGGCAGCTAATTTGTGTGTTATCGGGAGAAATGATGAATACGGGATTGTAAAGTTAACATTGGTGGGTTTTATATATATATATATATATATATATATATATATATATAAATTATGTTGTTGAAGTCAATCTTGATGTTTTTTTAAAAAGGTTTTATTTTTGCGTTAGAGCAACTACACACCAAGAACTACAGACATAAACTTAAGCTTAAAATGGTGAAGCAGGGTATTTTATATGAAAAGGGATACGAATAATGATTAACAAGGAATGTGAATAACAATTGATAAAACAATGAGAAAAACAGCAGGTGTCCTTGTGCAACTCGACATTCCCACACATTGTAAGAATAACAACACGTGTCCTTTTCGCTTACGCGGCACAGATATGCACAATATACAGAGTGTTTCACTTAAAGAGTGTTTAATAATTATACAGGATGAACGGTAGGTAACTTAAGGAAAAGAAGGTTAAAATTTTATGGACATGTTAAGAGACTCCCTGACACCAGGTTAACCCACCAAATTCTCGAAAGAGTTGACAAACTAAAGACTTTCCCTTGGACACAACAACTAGGGGCAGACATGAGAAATACTGAAATCCAACCAAAAGAAATTTTGACAAGTGGAAGGTTGTTCCAGAGAATGAACTAACAAAAAGATCAGGTACCAAGTGGACGGAAGAAAGGAAGCGGATTTTTAGTGAACAGATGAAAGCATCCTGGATCCTTCGCGAATTATAAATAAAGCTTCGTATATATATATATATATATATATATATATATATATATATGTGTTGTATTGTTTTCTCGGGGATTCCGCGTTGATGCTGAGGGTTGGCTCTGAAAAGAAACGGATTCTCGACGTTTCGGCGAACTAACATTCGCCATTCTCAAGAGATATATGCGTCCGTGCGGGTCAACCGTTAGACGCATACTGAGAGCTCGTTCGTGCGATGCGACTACTTATAACTGTTTGGCTTCGGGTCATGCGCGTTGTGTGCGGTGCTTCGGTTCGGTTGTTTGTTTGTCGTGTTGGTCGTACATGAGTCTGGGGTGTCTGGAGTTGCATTTTGAGGGTGGATATGATCGGTCGCCATGCTGGGGGCAGTCTCAAGGAATCGTCTCTCGTGTTCATGCAGTAGTCTCGTTTTTCTATCTCTATGGCTTCTCTGTATACTCGTGACATTTCGTGGCTAATCTGTGCAATAGTTCTTGAATTTCTAAAGTCCATCCAGTGACCGGTGTTTGTGTGTTGGACAAGTGCCGATGAAACTTTGTCTCTGTGTCTGACTAAAACTACATGTTCTTGAATCCTAGCAGATATTTTTCTATTTGTACGTCCAATGTACATGTGTTCACATGTTCCGCAAGGTATTTCGTAAATTCCATGGGATTCTAACGGGATGGTGTCTTTAACGTTGCGTAGCATGGAGGATATTTTCTGGTTAGGTTTGAAAATGGTGTCGATGTTGTGTCTTTTAAGGATTCTGGCGATTTTGTCAGTTGATCCATCACCATATGGTAGGTATGCTGTGCTAACGGGTTTCTGGCGTTCTTCAGTTCTTTGGCTACTGTTTTCTGTACGACGAAAAGCTCTGGATATTAAGCTGTTTGAATATCCATTTGAAGAAAGAGCTTCTCGTAAGTTCTTCAATTCTTTCGGTAAGTTAAACTGGTCGGCTAGTCTTTTGGATCGGGTGGTAAGAGTGTTGACTACAGATGCTAGTTGTTTGGGATGATGGTGCGAAGAAGCGTTCAGATACCTGTCTGTGTGTGTTGGTTTCCGGTACACAGTGTGACTCAAAGTGTCGTCAGGTTTCTTTTGTACCAAAACATCCAAGAAAGGAAGTCGTTGATGCTTTTCTATATCCATGGTGAATTTAATTTGGTCGTGTTGGGAGTTATGATGGTTAAAGAATTTGTCCAGCTCTGGTCTGCCGTGGGGCCAGATTACAAATGTGTCGTCAACATATCTTAACCAGAGTGTAGGTTTAAGTGTGGCTGATGAGATTGCCTTTTCCTCAAAATCTGTAAGAAATATGTTGGCTATTACTGGGGATAGAGGTGAACCCATTGGTGCTCCTAGGACTTGTTTGTATATTTGACCATCGTACCTAAAGTATGTATTCTTTAAACAATGTTCTGCCAGATCTGATACATACTTTTCTGGTTTTAATTTTGATCTTATGATGTTTAAGGCCTCACGGACCGGTACTTTTGTGAATAAAGATACAATGTCAAAGCTCACAAGGAGGTGGCCGGGCTGGAGTTGGTGATTTTTCAGTATGTCTATGAAGTGTTCAGCATTGCGGACATAGGAATCACAATCTTCGGCGTATGGTTGTAAACATTTTGCTAAATGTTTCGCAAGAAGTTGGACCGGTGAACCAACGGAGCTTAGTATTGGTCGTAGTGGGGCTCCATCTTTGTGGATCTTTGGTAAACCATATATCTTGGGACACCGTGAAGATTTCTCCCTTGGTATAAGATAATTCATTGTTTCCTTGTCAATGCTAGAGCTTAGGATCTTTTGTCTGGTAGTTTTCTCAAGATAGGTTGTGGGGTCCGTTGTACTGGGTAGATAAGCTGGATCATCTAAGATTGTGGTCATTTTTTGTTTATAGTCAGCACTGTTCACGACTACAGAGCAATTTCCCTTGTCAGCTGGTAGGACCACAATGCTGTTGTTTTCTCTTAGTGCCTTGAGGGCTTTGAATTCCTCGTATGAGATGTTTCTTGTCGGTGGTTTGGCAGATCTTAAAATGTGGCATGTTTCCTGTCTTATTGTCTCGGCTAATGTGGCAGGGAGTTGTGAGATAGCAGTCTCGACACCAGTGATTATGTTTTCTTTGGGAAGGCGAGTTGGTGCTATTGCAAAGTTAAAACCCTTGGCCAGTACGGTTTTTGTAGGTTCGTCTAGGAGCTGGTCTGAAAGATTGTAAACCACTTTGTCGATGTTGAGTGGTTTTGGTGCAGGTTTTTGTCTCCGTCTGAAGGTTGTATTTTTCTTTCTGTCTATTGGTAATTAATAATCTATTCTGTTCGGCTCTGTTGTTAGATATTAAGTCTATCTGTTGCCAGAGGAAAGGGTGTAGCGTAGTGGTTAGAGCTATGTGGGTTATCAGGATATTTTGACTGATGCTGTCAAGTTTCTGTCGTTTGGTTTGGAACGACATATATATATATATATATATATATATATATATGTAAATATATATATATATATATATATATATATATATATATATATATATATATATATATATATATGTATATATTATTTATTATTTTACATGGTTGGTCCCTTTAGGAACACACAATAATGCGTATCCAACGATTTACACGCCACTGGAGGTTTTATGTCAATTTCCGTTAGTTTCAATTGTGGCACGGAGAGCGCTGAATGGCTAAAACCTCTTAACACATATTAACCAAATTTTCTTTTAACTTTTTCAGGTGACATGTGGTCAACGTCAGGTCTACATCAATTTTATGCAATTGCTTTTCATAATATTTCCGAAGAAAAGGCTCAGTACCTGTTGATACGATTGCCAGAAGTTATTGAATTGCAGCAAGAGTCATCATAAACACATAAAATCATAAACACATAAAACCCTTGGCAAGTGAGTTTGATTGGCCAGTTTGGAAATGAAAAATAAGAAATCTCTTAGATTATCTCAAGGGTGCTCTAGATGTGATTGATGGCTTGTTAGTAAAACCTGAACAGCTTGCAGAAGAAGCTTCAGAGGCCATAATAAAAGAACACAAAGTTAAAAGTGATTTGTTTAGAAAGTCAAATAGTTATGCTAAGTAAATGATCGCAAGTTCTGTTAGTGATTCCGTGTACCAGAAAATTATGGATCAAGAGACTGCTTTTGACGCTTGGAATACATTGAAGCAACAGTTTGAGGCAATCATCAAAATCATCAATCATCAAAAGATCAGCTATTTAAAATTTGTGCAGACTTTTTTTCATTTAAATGGATTGATAGTGAGGATGTTTCGATGCATATAGCTAAGCTAAAGTCACTTTGGAATGAACTAAATATTGGTCTAAAAGCTAGAAATAAAAATACCTTGACTGATCTATTGTTAGTGTGTAAACTCTCCATATTTTGCCCAGTTCATTTATTACATTCAAGTCGAGCTGGATGTTATTAAAAAGTGATTTAAAGTAAAGAAAAAAGAGAGAAGATAAAAAGACTTTTGATGATTTGTTCTTTTTGCTTTGTTCTTTTGAAAGAAATTTTATGAAGCGGGAAATCGGTTCTATTTCTCAGCAAGCTTTAGTAGCAGATACAAAGCTTAAAATGAAGAGTAAGGGCAATATTAAGCAAAAGACTAACAAATATAACTGTCACTATTGCAAGCAGGCTGGACATTGGGTTAAGGATTCTAAGAAGTGGATATCTGATGGAAGACCAAAGAAAACCCAAGAGGCTTCAGCAGTTGATACTGAAGGTCTTATGTTCATCGAGGTTTCAGCTATGTATGCTGAGTCGTCTACCTATCCGTACACATGGTTTATAGACAATAGGGCCACAAGACATGTAACTACCCAGTCAGCGTTGAATGTTGCAGGAATGTTGCAGCAATGTTCCTAAGGCTGCACAATATTCCGAATGTTGCAGCAACATTCCTGAACATTCCAGTGGCAACGTTGCAATGTGAATGTTGCAGCAACATTCCTACAACATTCCAGTTGCAACATTACAATGTGAATGTTGCAGCAACATTCCTGAACATTCCAGTGGCAACATTGCAATGTGAATGTTGCAGCAACATTCCTGCAACATTCCAGTTGCAATATTACAATGTGAATGTTGTAGCAACATTCCTACAACATTCCAGTAAGGCTGCGCGAATTATTTTTTTCATTATTAATATTATCATTTATTTTTACTGTGATTATTTTTACTCGTCTCACTTTTTTTTATTCTTATACTCAAAAATGTATTATATTTTTATTTATTTTTCCGATCGGCGCGTGTATTTTCCGACGATCGGAAATTGCATACACAATGCGTGTATATACTCAATGAAACGTTGCTGTATTTATCTACGCTCTCTCTTCTTTCTGTACTCCTCTCTTCCACTTTTATGTAGTGTATTAAGGCGGGATTACGATGAACTTAACGTGACGAGATGAGACGTGATGAAAACCTAAAACGCTTTGTTTTATATGCGGCCCATTACGATCGAGGTAATGTGAAGTATCCGAACTTAACGTAATGTGAAATCTACCAATGTCCAAAGTTTAACGTCGTGTCGCCTTATCTTTCAGCCAATCAACGCTCTCGATTCTTGCGCGCATGCACTCGAATTCAAGAGTGGCATTTTCCATTGTGTTGTTACATTCGCTTTGTTTACAGTTCGAACAGTTGTTCGAAAAAATGTCGATTAATGACGTTTTGTCAGTTGAGTGTGTGCGGGCGTATCCCCAAATATATGATAAGGGGCATGCAGGTTTCAAAAAAAGACTCCGCATGGAAGAATGTGGCCGAAACAATGAATGGTAGGTTATGTTGCATCTTTTTATTCGAAATTTATAGTTCATACTTTTCTATATCCTTTCTTTCTTTCCTTTCTTCTTTCTATATCTTTATTTCAGCAACAGTGAAAGGATGTAGCTCCAGGTGGCAAACGCTTCGTGACAGGTTTGTCAAAGAGAAGTGGATTGTTGAGCTTGATGGGATGGGTCAGGGGCAGCGGCATCGACTTGTCCAGAATGGCCCTTATTGCAAATATTGCAATTCCTGAAACCCCATATTAGGAAAAGGAAGTGTATGAATGCTGAGTCCCTCCTAAACGCGTTTACATAACCTACTTGTACAACAAACACGTTGCCTTAAAATTTAGTTGGCAAGGTCGTTCGAATAAGAAACGATGTTTTAGCCAATTGATGATGGCGAAATTACTCTGCAGTAAGTTTATTTCTTAAAAAGTGAATATTTTTATATTTTTGCCAGATATTTTTACTTATATTTTATATTGTCCTACAATTTTACAGAGACTTGGCGGAGAGAAATGGTCGGAAAAAGATATAGAAGATAGAAATGACTTATTCAAACTCCAACAAGAGTGAGTCCAAAAAAAGCAAATGCAGAAGTTTCCTCCGATGAGAATAACAATAACAGTACATGGATTTAAAAAAAATATTAAAAGTGAAAGCGAAATTTATAAATAAAAGAGAAGAATAAAAGAGAATAAAACTAAAAATATAATTTTCTATTTTTCAATATATTCCTATAACATTCCTGCAATATTCGCAATATTCCTGCAACATTCATGCAATGTTCGCAATCTTCCTGCAACATTCATGCAGTGTTCGTTATGTTCCCGCAACGTTCCTGCAATGTTCCCGCAACGTTCCTGCAATGTTCGTAATGTTCCCGCAAAGTTCGTAATGTTCCCGCAACGTTCCTGCAATGTTCGCAACATTCCCGCAACGTTCCTGCAATGTTCCGTGCAACGTTCCCACAACATTTCTGAACGTTGCAGAGAGGCGGACATAGGAATGTTGTAGGAATGTTGCGGGAATGTTGAAGCAATGTTTAACGTTGCGAAAGTAACATTGCTGCAACATTCATGCAACATTCAACGCTGACTGGGTAACAGTGATTTATATTACATGGATTTTAAGAAATTTGAGACTCCATATGGTATAAAGTAAGCAGGAAAAGAAATCCTACCTGCATTAGGTACGGGAATAGTACAAATAAAAACCTCGACCACAGGGGAACAATTTTTGCTAGAAGATGTCTGGTATGTGCAAAACTTGTGCAGAAACTTATTTTCTGTTCTAGCAGCACATGACAGGAATCCAAAAAGTGTTTTTGAGTCAACTGCGACAGAGTGCTGGCTCACAAATCAGGGAAAGCTGTTGCTGAATGGTACAAGAGATGTCGGCGGCACGTTAATTGAGGCAAAAATTAAACCAATACCACCGAAAAGAAACCCTGAAGTCAATTTTGTTGATAATAAATTGCAGTTGTACCATGAAAGATGGGGCCATCAAGATAAAAGACATGTGCAAGATAAGATGTAAAGAGAGTTGAACATAATAATTTTTAATAAAGAAAAGCAATTATGTGAACCTTGCATCTATGGAAAGGCTCACAGGCTGCCATTTGGTCATAGAGAAAAATCAACAAAACCAGGTGAATTGATATCGGCCGATGTATGTGTACCATTTAAAGATTCTTTCAAAAATAAAAGGTATGTAGTTGTATTCAAGGACAATTATACAAAGTTTCGATATGGCTATCTGATGGCAGAGAAATCTGAGGTCAAAGAAATGTTAAAGAAGGTGCTTCAACGTGCAAAGATGTTCATTCTGTCCGAGAAATAATAAGTGACAATGGAGGTTTCATCTCACCTCACAGTGTTTTTAAGAAAGTTTGTTAAAGAAAGATTAGTTATACAAATGATGTTAACTTTGTTGACGATATGTATACAATAATTTCCTAGAAATTATAATCTTTGAAGAAAAGATACAACGTTAATGTTTAATATTATCAAAATCTTCAAACTCAACAAGATATAAATAATTAGAGATGTCATATTTGAAGAAAAATTAAGCCAGTGTGAGTACGTAAAATTACCAATGGAGGACATTGAGGTTCAAAGTGAGGAAAATTTAGAGGACCAAGAGGTATCTGAAGAAATAGAAGGTTCTGAGGAAGAAGGATCACATCGTCTGAAAGTAAGGAATCTGAGTCAACAGATGAACAAAGTGAAAACCCACTCTCATCCAGAAATTTAAGGGATCATTCAAAGATGTCAAAACCGGCACATTTAAAGGACTACATAATACTTGGGGAACAAGCAATTTTTCAAGTCACCACACCTGGAACATATGAAGATGCTATGAGTGAAATAATAGAAAACATTGGAAAATGGCAATGGACAATGAAATAAAATCTTTAAAGGAAAGCCATACATGGGAACTTACAAATTT
Source organism: Phosphuga atrata (assembly GCA_944588485.1). Classification (NCBI taxonomy): domain Eukaryota; kingdom Metazoa; phylum Arthropoda; class Insecta; order Coleoptera; family Silphidae; genus Phosphuga; species Phosphuga atrata. The sequence continues at coordinate 53,338,598 of OX155892.1, forward strand.
GCCTAAAGGATCTAGAGTGATACCATGTAAATGGGTTTTTAGAATAAAAATGAAGTAGATAAGTACAAGGCGAGACTTGTAATAAAGGGTTTCAGTCAAAAATATGGTGAGGATTTTATTGAAACATTCAGTTAGCAAAACTTAGCGCGATTCCAGCTATGCTGAGTATTGCTGCTACAGAAAAAATGCATTTGATTCAGTTTGACGTTTCAACACCATTTTTATATGGATATCTAGATGAAGACATGGAGAAGCCTGAGGGTTATACTGATGGAACTAAAAAAGTTTTTAAATTATTACAAAGTCTATACGGACTCAAACAAGCTCCAAGATACTGGAATAGAAGATTCAGCACTTTTCTCAAACAAGCAGGGTTTAGAACAAGCGAAGCTGATCCTTGTCTTCATATAAGAGGTAGTCACAATAAAAAAGTTATGATAGCATTGTTTGCAGACGATGGGTTAGTAATGGCAAATGATCCCAAAGAGGCTGAATACTTTATGGAGGAACTGAAGGAGGAATTTAAAATTACAATTAAACCAGCATCGTACTTTCTTGGCTTTGAAATTGAACGTTTTGAAGATGGTTCAATAAAAATTTGTCAACAAGCTTATGCAAGAAAATTGTTAGAACGTTACAATTTCAGCGAATGCAAACCTGTGACAACTCCTATGATTAGATTAGGGAATTCTAATGAGGCCGATCAGGAAAGAGACAAGCAACCTAATTTTCCATACAGGGAAGCTGTAGGTGCACTAATGTATCTAATGGTAGGTACTAGACCTGACCAGGCCTACAGTGTTACTGTTTTATCAAGAAATTTAGACTGTTCAAGTACACAAGATGTAGCCTAAAGCGGGTATTTCGATACATTGCTGGGACTTGTACTTTAGGAATATGGTTTAAAGCAAAAGGTAGCTGCAAGATGGACTGTTACAGTGATGCAGACTTTGGTGGTTGCATCAAGACTGGACGTTCCACTTCTGGAGTTGTAGTGACATATGCAGGAGGAGCCGTGTCATGGCTTAGCAAGAGACAACAATTGACTGCTACTTCGACAACTGAGGCAGAACTAGTGGCTGCAAATGAGGCAGTAAAAGAAATTATATGGCTGTCTAGATTTTTTGAAGAAATGGGTTCTCCAAAACAGTACCTACTCTTCAGATAGACAACCAGGCAACGATTCGTCTTTGTCATAATCCTGAGAACTATCATCGCACTAAGCATATTCGAATAAAATACTTCTTCATCAGAGAAAAAGTATTAGAAGGAGCTCTTAAAGTTGAGCACACCCCGACAGAAAACCAGGTTGCTGACATCATGACGAAGCCACTGCCCAGACCATGACTAGTGAATTTAAGTGAGATGATAGGACTGTATTTAAAAGGTATTAAAGTTAGCTAAAAATAAAAGAAAAAAGGGAAAGTATTACAGTTAGGTAGTAGATAATAGTTATATTTTTCTTTTTTGTTTGGCAACACTGTTGCAAGCCAATATGTATAAGTAAGGATATATAGTTATGTTCATGTTGAATAAAGATCGTTTTCAAGAAGCACGTGGTCATGTTTATTTTAAAACACTTTAATATAATTTCGTTTCAAATAATATAAAACATTTACCAACGGCAACAGAAGTTCGACCACGTCTCCTTTGCTCAACCGATCTTCTTCGAAAAGGAACATCGTCGTACATTTCGATAGGATTCTGAAAGTCCCGAATGTACCTTCTGGCGATCCGCCTTCGAAATCTATTTCCATTTCTTATTGGATTTTCCTCAAAACCATTATCAAACTCACTATCATAATTATTTAAAAAATCGTTCATTATGCTGTTTCTGAGGTAAACCAACATGTCAAAACTACATCGACGACAAGCGCAAGCGTCATCAAAACTCAACAGCCAATCACAGTGCTGAAGGCTTCCTCGAGGAAGCTCGAAACCTTCCTTGAGATAAGGAGCCGAATAAGGATCATTGAGCTGTCAAGGAAGGTGTATGAAACGCGAAAAAAGGAACAAGGAGGCCTTGTTCCTCAAGGAGCGACTATGAATACGAGGGTAAAAGATCTCTCAGCACTTGCTATACCTATGTGCAGCGTTACAAACATTCTAAAAACTAATTCAACATTGGGGAAAATATCATACATTATCTATGCAACTAAATATTCTAGATAACCCAGTACACCTCTATCACAACAAGGGTTATCACGTGAAAAATATATGTCCTAAAATTGTGTCATTTCATCTATCAAAATAATTTAAATAAATTTAAATGTATCACTTTATAATGTACAACTTTTTTCCAAAATTTGATTTTGCAATTTTGATTTTTTCTAACAGTTTGGAATATTGGATTCAGAAAACCAAATAATTCTGTAACATCTTCCAGACCCTTAATTCTGTAAAGTCTTCATCGTAATTTTTTTTAACTCTGAATTATTTTTCTTTTTAGATGCATGTGTTCAGGTAGAGACACACTGGTCCCACGTACGCAACGTATGCAACGCATTACGATATCTGGACTGTGAAAAACTATGCCCTAGAAACACAATATCGTATGCAACCCAAACACACGCCATACACGCAACGTCGATCTGGGTTGTCCAGATCGGCGTGGGAAGGTAGAGGGGATGTTCGTACACTATCCACACGTGTGATCAGTGTGTTTCTAGAACTTACGCGTAGCGCGTCAGAAACAAATAGACCTTTCATGCAAGCGTTCTGTTGTCAAAATGGGAGATGAACAGCTGATAGATTTAGTAAAGCAATACGATGTCATTTATAATATTAAATGCATTGGATATCGTGATGCTACATTACGCAATGCAGCATGGGAAGAAATAGCAAAACTTTTTTTGCCGCGGCACCCTTATCGAGAGAAAAAAAGCGGCACCTTTGTCGGGACATAAAACTTTTCGCGGCACAGCTATCCTAAAAACGCTTTGAAAACTTAATTTGTACAGTTGTTACGGATGCAGCCGCTTGGCCACCCTTTCTCTAATTTCCATTTCTCAAAAAACTTGCAAGCAATGAAACAATTCAGCGTCGCTGGTTAAGTTCTTTCCAGGTTAAGTGCTTTTTAAGTGCGTCCCATGCTTGCTCAATTGTCTTTAATGGAATGAATAAATGTTTGGAAGATTTTTTTTTATTATCTCCTTTAAGTTTATCGGAAATTTGGTTAATTTCACCCTCAAATCACTCGATACAGAGAGTTTGCTCCTACCTGTTCTAATGTAAGTATATGTTGGGAACGCAACATTGAGAGAAGTGGCGTTTTCATTTAGTTTTTCGAAGTTGTCGGAAAGGTATCCCAATTTAAGCAGCCAATCGACATCAATTGTTCGATAAAAAGCTCTTCTGTAAATGTAACTACTAGAGCAGTGGTTCCCAACCTTTTGAAAAAATGTACCTCCTAAAATAAACTGCTAAAAATTCTGTACCCCTCCCCATTTTTTAGAGGTAAGGGAAAAAAAGTTTTAGTATGTTTAGAAAAAAAAAATAATAATAATAATAATCTTATGATAAAACATAGTTTTATTATAATTATAACTTATAATACATACAAATTATAATTATAACAAAACTATAAATTCTAGAGAAGGCTAAGAAACTACTGAAGCAATATCCCACGAAAAGTCACATGGAAGTTACAACTAACACACGGCCCTCAGTCTGCGGGTCATCGAGGGGGCTAAGAATCCCCTAATAAGAGTAAGCGATACATTCTGGCCAGGTTCAGGTAAATTACAATCATATTTTTCATATTACTCAGAACTCATATTACTCTTGAACTCATATTATCATATTAATCAGGAAATGATACTCATAGACATAGAAGAGATGTTGGTATATTTGTATCAAACTACATAGCTGATTCTATAACTGCCAATTTATACCAAACACAGATAGAACAATGCTCTTAAAAATAAAGGCAAAACACTTCTCAATGAACATCATACAGGTATATGCTCCAACTTTGGAATCGAGTGAGGATGAAATCGAAGAATTTTATTCCCAAATCTCCGAATAATTACAACACACAAAATCGCATGAACTGACCATGGTTATAGGGAACTAGGGTACGCAAAAGATGGATCTGATAAAATAGATGGAATAGTTTTGGACTAGGAGATAGAAACGAAAGAGAAGACAAATTAATACAATTCTGCCAGGATAAGAACTTCAAAATAAGCTACACTTGGTTCCCTCTCCCGCCCAGAAGAGTATACACCTGGAAATCTCCACAAGACAACCAACAAAATCGAAGAATGATTCTTTGAATTTCGATTTTCATTTTATCGTTCGTAACCAAATCAATAACATACTAATAAATAAAAGAATTGCTTCAGCAATAATCAGTGCATGCACATATCGAGGAGCTGACGTGCCTTCAGATCACACCCTACTGAAAGCAAAACTCAGAACTAAAATTCCATCAGAACGCGAAACACCAACCATACAAAAAAATGATCTTGAACAACTGAAAAATCCCAATATTCAACAAAATATTTCAAGGAAACTCAACAACAAGTTCAACTCAGAGCTTGATTGTCAGAAGCCATCTGGAATTGTGGAGTCAAACAGCCGAAATTTTAAAAAGCGCATTAAAAGATCTCCCTACTAGAAGATATCAGCCTAAAACTAAATGGATAACTGACGAAATCCTTAAATTAATGTAAGAAAGACGAGTCTACAAGCACAAATATTGTGCGAAGTACACTAGTTGCAAAAAATCATAAGATCCAAAATTTGACAAGCAAAAAGCACCGGGCTAGAACAAGAATGCTCGGAGATAGAAAGGCTCCAAAACTTACACGATGGTTTTAACTTACATAACAAGATAAAAGAGGCATCAGGCATATACAAGAAAAAATAAACACGAATATGCTATTCGACAACTACAACAAATTCATAACTGGTGCTGAAGAGAAGTCTGATGTTTGGGTAACAAGCTATTTGAAATTACGAAAAAAATTACGCTTTTCATAAGAAATTTCTTTAAAATTTTATTGTACCCCTTGCAACAACGCAATGTTCCAACAAGGGTACATGTACCCCAGGTTGCGAACCTATGTACTAGAGCATCTTTTAGTTCAAATAGTCGGGCTAAAAAATAAGTGGAAGTGATCCATACCCAGATCTTCGGCGGTGGTAAGTTTTAAAAGACGTGCTTGATACGGGCGGCTCTTAACATGATTAATTATTATTCACAGCACCATCCAATACGAATTTTAAATCTTGCGGCATCCTTCTAGTTGCCAGAGAATGACGATGGCTGGCACAGTTGCTGCTGGTGGTATTGGCTACCACTTGCTTCATTCTAGAAACGGTTTAAACCATTTACTTTTCCAACCATTGCAGCCACTCCATCGCTACAAATATCAACACACTTGCTCCATTTCAAATCATTTTTCTGTATATATTTGTCAATAACTTTGAAAATTTCCTCGTCAGTGGTGTAACTTTCAAGCAATTCACTCATCAAAAGTTCTTCTTCTATTTGCATTTCGAATGGATACCTTACAAACTCAAGAAGTCCCGCAATTTCGGTACTTTCATCAAGTTGTAAACTAAAAAAATACAAATTTTCAACCTTCTTAAAAGCTCGTTCTCCACAGATTCTGAAATTGTAAAAATTCTTCTTCTCCACCATGGATGACGAGATAAAGCGCGGCGTTTGAAGATTTCTTCACCTTTATGTACTAAACCAGATTGATTGCATTCCAGATGTCTTTTTAATTTGGATGGAATCAAGCAGCTGTTAGTAACAATTTTATGACAGATAACGCATTGCTCTTCCGGTGCTTGTTCGTTCCCAACAGAAACAAAGCCAAACAATGTGAAGTAGCTAGAATCATATTTCCTTATTTTTCCTCGGATTATCTTTTGGTCGTGAGTTGCGTTTTCGCGAACTATGGCAAAGGAACTTGAATGATTTAGACTCGCAAGTGTCTGCTGGGATATTTCGTCTCCTTCGACGATGCTGGTTGTCATTGAATCAGTCGCTACAGATGCTTCAGTGAGTTCATCACATTTCCGTTTTAAAGACCCAGACAGGTTTATCTCCTCTTGTAATTTTCTTTTAACATTTTTTTACATTTCCTGATTATTGCTGCGGCACTCCAGGATTACAATCGCGGCACCCCAGCGTGCCGCGGCAACCTAAGATAACAGTTTGAGAACCACTGGTTTAGAGCCACAAGAAGAATTCGACGTGCTACACGCCAAGCTGGTGAAACTGCCCGCGATGAGCCCATAACTTCTCCCAAAAAGAAATTTGAAGTTGAATTTTTCAACTGTCTTTTAGGCCATGGGCGTGCAAGGGGTGGAAGTTGGAGGTTCAACCCCCCCCCCCCCCCCCAAATGCAAAATATAACATAAATATTATATTGAAATCAGGAGGGACGTGTAGAAACGACTATCTTGAAGAGCGCAGGTAGATGTGGAGTTTACGAACCATTGTGTGTCACTTTTAGAAAGTAAATTGGTTCATTTTTGCAAAAGCCTGGCCCAATGCCGTAGACTCTCTGTATCTCCGGCTGTATATGCCAATTCCTGTACCCTTAGCAGTTTTTGATGATAAAATGATAGATTTTGATGATAAAAAGGCTAGAAAAGTATAATTTGATTATTTTTTATAATATATATATATATATATATATATATATATATATATATATATATATATATATATATATATATATATATATGGATTTTCTGAAGTTTTCCTCAATTGAGTTCAGTTGTTCTTTTATGTGTTTTCTTTTTTCTTGTCTGATGGTTTTAGATACTTGTTTTCGGATCTCATAAAATTTTAGTTGAGTGTCCTGGGATTTTTTACTGTTGTATTTCTTAAATGCAAATTTTTTAGTATTATTATTTTACATGGATGGTAAAATGATTTCCCTTTAGGAACGCACGAAGCTTCATTTATGATTTCGTTTGCGAAGGATCCAGGATGCTTTCATCTGTACACTAAAGATCCTTTTCATTTCTTCAGTCCACTTGGTACTTGATATTTTTGGTACTTCATTCTCTCGAACAACTTCCCACTTGTAAATTTTTCCTCTGTATATGTGTCGGTCCGAAATTTATTTTGGTTGGATTTCAGCATTTCTCATGTCTGTCCCTACTTGTTGTGTTCAAGGGAAAGTCTTTAGTTTGTCAACTCTCTCGAGAATTTGCTGGGTTGACCTGGTGCCAGCAAGTCTCTTAACATGTCCATAAAATTTTAACCTTCTTTTCCTGAGATCTGACGCAATATTAAATAATTTTTCTGTGGATTTCCTGATTGTAGGCGGTAACCATCTTCCGAATGTATTGGTCCTAAGATTTTCCTTAGAATTTTTCGCTCTTCTTTTAGTATATTCTCGAGCTCGCCTCTTTTATTAACCCTTAACCACCTGCCATACGTCTGAGGTGGGAAAATTACTGCTACTTTGGGTCTGTGAGACGACCAAACGACGTATATATATATATATATATATATATATATATATATATATATATATATATATATATAAATATATGTGTTGTATTGTTTTCTCGGGGATTCCGCGTTGATGTTGAGGGTTGGTTCTGAAAAGAACCGGATTCTCGACGTTTCGGCGAACTAACATTCGCCATTCTCAAGAGATATATGCGTCCGTGCGGGTCAACCGTTAAACGCATGCTGAGAGCTCGTTGGTGCGATGCGACTACTTATAGTTGTCTGGCTTCGGGTCATGCGCGTTCTGTGCGGTGCTTCGGTTCGGTTGTTTGTTTGTCTTGTTGGTCGTACATGAGTCTGGGGTGTCTGGGATTGCATTTTGAGGGTGGATATGATCGGTCGCCATGCTGGGGGGCAGTCTCAAGGAATCGTCTATCGTGTTCATGCAGTAGTCTCGTTTTTCTATCTCTATGGCTTCTCTGTATACTCGTGACATTTCGTGGCTAATCTGTGCAAGAGTCCTTGAATTTCTAAAGTCCATCCAGTGACCGGTGTTTGTGTGTTGTACAAGTGCCGATGAAACTTTGTCTCTGTGTCTGACTGAAACTACATGTTCTTGAATCCTAGCAGATATTTTTCTATTGGTACGTCCAATGTAGGTTCGTTCACATGTTCCGCAAGGTATTTCGTAAATTCCATGTGATTCTAACGGAATGGTGTCTTTAACGCTGCGTAGCATGGAGGATATTTTCTGGTTAGGTTTGAAAATGGTGTCGATGTTGTGTCTTTTAAGGATTCTGGCGATTTTGTCAGTTGATTCATGAACATATGGTAGGTATGCTGTGCTAACGGGTTTCTGGCGTTCTTCATTTATTTGGCGACTGTTCTCTGTACGACAGAAAGCTCTGGATATTAAGCTGTTTGGATATCCATTTGAAGAAAGAGCTTCTCGTAAGTTAAGCTGGTCGGCTAGTCTTTTGGATCGGGTGCCCGATGAAAAAAGATTTTGCCTAATTAAATACGATCATATATGATTATATATGATTTTATATGAAATTATATATAATTATACATGATTATATATGGAATTATATATAATCATACATGATTATATATGGGATTATATATAATTATATATGAACCTATATATAATTAGATCTGATCAGATCTAGCTGATTTAAGTCTATATATAATGATATATAATTATAAATAATTATATATAATTATATATAAGTCCATATATGATCAGATCTGATCATATATAGGTATATATAGAATTGTATCTGATCAGACCTGACTGATATATACCCGCGTATAAATATATATAAGTCTACATATGATCAGATCTGATTATACATATGTAGACTTATATATATTTATACGCGGGTATATATCAGTCAGGTCTGATCAGATACAATTCTATATATACCTATATATGATCAGATCTGATCATATATGGACTTATATATAATTATATATAATTATTTATAATTATATATCATTATATATAGACTTAAATCAGCTAGATCTGATCAGATCTAATTATATATAGGTTCATATATAATTATATATAATCCCATATATAATCATGTATGATTATATATAATTCCATATATAATCATGTATAATTATATATAATTTCATATAAAATCATATATAATCATATATGATCGTATTTAATTAGGCAAAATCTTTTTTCATCGGGCACCCGATCCAAAAGACTAGCCGACCAGCTTATATAGTCTATATATAGTCTATATATAATTATATCTGATCAGACCTGACTTATATATGGATATGTATAATTATATATAAGTCTATATATGACCAGATCTGATTATATATAGGTCTATATATAATTAGATCTGATGAGATCTCGCTGATATATATATATATATATATATATATATATATATATATATATATATATATATATATATATATATATATATATATATATATATATATAATCGTACATGACTATATATCATCAGATTTGATTATATATGTCTAAATATAATTAGATCTGATCAGACTTGACTGATAAATATGTAAAATCGTACATTATGTCAATTTTATGACAAATATAAATGTTTACATGTAAATTTTTAATTATTCTTGTTGGGAGATATTTAAAAATGATTATACTGTAGTTTTAGAAAAAATATTTATTATGAAATAAAAATATTTTCTACCTAACATTAGTCAATAATATAATTACCAAACCATTTTTATATCATTATTTGGTTGTTTGCAAACATAACTACCGACTCTTACAACTTGAAATATTGATTTAATATTTTTTAATCTAAGCAACATCAAACTATTATTGTGTGCTATTGGTATAATATGCTCAATTGTTTTCTCGAAACAAAGTGACAGAACATTTTAATATGTTCAACAGCGAAACAGCGTATGACTATAAATATTTCATTTTGAATTCTAACAAAAAATTTAATCGATCCATAAATAATGGAACCATTAACGTCTGTTTGGACTGTGTAGCTGGTCGTTTTTACTGCTATGTAAATTTCTGAAGTATAAATCTCTTTATCAATTTTTAAACGAGCGTAAACAGACACATTTTCTACTTTATAACCATTAGATAAAAATAAATTACATTCGACAATATCAAATTTAATATTTGTAATATTGTTCCCTAGAAGTTCGTAGTTATTTAATTTATTAATTTTTCTAGCAATGTTTTCACGCTCATCCATTCGATTTTTAAGCATTTGTACTACCAGCGTAATTTGTATACTGTTGACGATTTCTAATATTCTATTTTTAATTTCGTAAAAAAGAAAAAAAAAAAAAATGCTATAAAATTTATATGCAGCGGTTTAGGTGACTATGATACTAAACCAGAGACAAATATCTAAACATATAGGCTAAACATATGTTGTATCACGTGATACGCCCAGGTTTGCCAGATGAGATCGGCAAAATTACCGAACATAGGGTGAAAACAAAAGAAAAAAACAAACATTTAATGAAAAGTTTTATTTCGGAACTACACCATAGATCGAATCGAACACAATATATTAAAAATCGTATTTATTATTGCTAATGCACGCTCATAACAAATGGGTGTTCTCTTTGATTTTGAGATGTAATTCGCGACATATCACTTTGAAATTGCAACAAATGCATAATTCAGCCTTAATCCACGCTTTATCCACTTTTTATCCATGTCCATGCTTGATTTGTTTCGGCTGTTTGGCAAACAACAAAATTGGCATTTGCTTATTGACTTGAATTTGTGATTCAATTAATAAATTAGAGAAATAAATGAGTTCTGAAAAAAATACCGAACAATATTTTTGTCGTAAAAAGACGTTTTGTCTTGGCTATGCCCTACGCCCTACTACGCCACAAAGAATTTTTCATCTTTGAACGTGTTTCGGCAGCCGCATAGACAACGTGTGCGTGAATATTAGTTACATATATAATTATAATATAATCTATTATAATGTTTGTTATAAATTGCGAGAGGGACCATCATATTGTCAAGTTGACGATAATGAAGTGATTTTTGATAAGGATCATCCCCCAGAAGAAGGAGATCATGTAATGTTTTTCTTTAATAATAAACAAGAGAATGGACGGGTAGTTATGATATCTGGTAAGTGATAATAAAATTTATGTGTGCCATTTCCAAAATATTTTTTTTGTAATTATATTTATCAGTAAAACAATAATATTAGTATTTATTTAAGTTATGCTCTGTTATATGCTATTGTACTAAAATTACAATTTAAAAATTACAAATGCCATAAGGGCGCATATAAATTTTTATTTTTTGAGGATCGACGTAATTATAATCTAGAAGCGTAAAAATTAAAAAAAATTACTTAATTAAGAAAAGAAACAAAATATTAAAAAAAAAAAAAAATAAAGATTCGATTAAAGTTTTTTTTTTTCATTTTTACGCTTCTAGATAATTACGTTGATTTAAAAAAATCATTTTTTATACTTCTCGAGTAGGTCTCGGAAGCCAAAAAAGGGAGGGTATAAAAAAATTGCATGTTTGATAACAAAATTTCACTTCCTTTTTATGTTTCTAGATTATAATTACGTTCATTTCCAGAAAAAAAAATTGTATACGGTTAATAGGTTAATTGTAACCTTACGCCTTTTTATTGATACTTTTTACAGGTGTATGCCCTTATGGCATATGTAACGCAATGTCAGTCATAACGTGTTAAATTCTTTTTCATTTATAATTTATTATTGTTATAAAATAGATGTTTAAATTGATTAGTCAATTTTATTGCAAAAAATCAGACTTTGACTCCATTCGGTCAATGTGTACTCAAGCATCACATGTTGCACGGCGATTCTTAACTGGAGTTTTCAAGCCATGAGGCTATATATAAATTGCACCTTTTCCGGCCAAGCTCCATGAGCTCACTAAGGCCAAGGAAAGGTAATGTATATAAGTGAATATATAATGTCCATATTAAGGCATGTACATTTGGATTTCCCAAACTTTTTGAATTTATTTGATGATATTGTGATTTCTTTTCTAGATTATGCCTTAAAATTGGCAAATGAAAATAAATGGACCTCCAGAAACGGGAAACCTCAAACCCGAGAGGATTTGAAGAGTTAAAAAGAACTCATGATTTAAATAATAAGAAACAAACACTGCCTAGACAACAGTGAAGGTAGATTCTCATATGCGCGACACTCGCGCGACTTCAGGTAGCCGAAGTCGCGCGACGTCGCCTATCAAATTATAATTACATACATTGTTTTAAATGGGCACGTTCTCACTTGCGGCACGCGACAGCTTACTACATGCCCATTTAAAACAATATAATCATTATTTGACAGACGACGTCGCGCGACTATGCGTAGCCGAGTGTCGCGCACATGAGTCGACCTTTACAATTTCTTAAAATTACAATTTTTTTAATAATTAAAACATGTTAGTACAATTTTATGTACAGTAGGAGCAAGAGAATATATTTAACACAGAAAACAAAAACGTATTTATTTAAACACCCAATTAAACAACTTATTACAACGAATTGATACAACGACTGACATATTACAACTTCACTCTACTAAGACAGCAACCAAACCGAAGTTAGATGACGTATTAATATGTACCATGAAGTAAAATCATGAAGTAAAGACCATGATAAAGTGTGCCAAATAAAACACGAGAGTCAAAGTTTTAAATGGAAATAACATGGGGAAAATTCTTTTCTTTGGAATTTTCTAGGGCGGTGATAAATAATACAATCATAATAAACCATATATATATATATATATATATATATATATATATATATTCTTGTTGGAAATTTAACGCTCTACAAAAAAGGCCTATAATGATTTTTCGCTAACTCCACTGGTTCGAAAGTTATTCGAGGTCAAAATTAAAGTTATAGTAAAAATAGACTTCGAATAACTTTTGAACCAGTGGACGAAAAAATAATAGACCTTTTTTTGTAGAGCGTTAAATTTCCTACAAAATATGTATGGTTTATTATGATCGTATTATTTGTCAACGCCCTATAACATTCCAAACAAAGAAAAGATATATGATCATATATATTTATATATGATCATATATAAATATACATAATTAGATATGCTCAGATCTGGCCAATTTTCAGATCTAATTATATATAACCATATATATATATATATATATATATATATATATATATATATATATATATATATATATATATCGTATTTGAGCTTTCCGCGGATAGATACCTGTGTTGTATTGTTTTCTCGGGGATTCCGCGTTGATGCCGATGGTTGGCTCTGAAAAGAACCGGATTCTCGACGTTCCGGCGAACTAACATTCGCCATTCTCAAGAGATATATGCGTCCGTGCGGATCAACCGTTAGACGCATCCTTTTGTACAAGTATGCGTCTAACGGTTGACCCGCACGGACGCATATATCTATTGAGAATGGCGAATGTTAGTTCGCCGAAACGTCGAGAATCCGGTTCTTTTCAGAGCCAACCCTCAGCATCAACGCGGAATCCCCGAGAAAACAATACAACATATATATATATATATATATATATATATATATATATATATATATATATATATATATATATATATATATATATATATATATATATGTATGATCATATATAACTATATATAATTATATATAGTCAGATCTGGCCAATTTTGGTATATAATTATATATGGATCATATATAATTATATATAATTATACAAAATCTTTTTTCATCGGGTGGTAAGAGTGTTGACTACATATGCTAGTTGTTTGGGATGATGGTGCGAAGAAGCGCCGGTTTCTTGTCGGTGGTTTGGTAGATCTTAAAATGTGGCATGTTTCCTGTCTTATTGTCTCGGCAAATGTGACAGGGAGTTGTGAAATAGCAGTCTCGACACCAGTGATTATGTCTTCTTTGGGAAGGCGAGTTGGTGCTATTCTTCTTCTTCATGTGTCATGCCCTCCAAGGGCGTTGACGACCAATTTCATTATTTGAATTTTATCTGCAGCTTTTCGAAATAGGGATCTTGTACTTTGTCCAAACCATTGGCGAAGGTTCTTGAGCCATGATATTCTGCGGTGGCCTGGATTGCGCGTACCTTGTATTTTACCCTGTATTATTGTCTGCTGTAACCTGTACTTATCATTTCGGATAACATGACCAAGGTATTCCAGTTTTCTTCTCTTTATTGTGTTGAGAACTTCTGTTTGCTTATTGACTCTTTGCAAGACCTCGACGTTAGTAATTCGATCCACCCAAGAAATTCTCAGCACTCTACGGTAAGTCCACATCTCAAAAGCTTCCACCTTCTTACACATAGCCTCCGTAAGTGTCCAAGCCTCGACGCCGTAGTACAGGATACTAAACACATAGCACCTTAACAATCTGATTCTGAGGGGGATTTCCAAGTGCCTGTTGTTCAGCACTTTCTTCATTTTGGTGAAAGCTCCTCTTGCCTGTTCGATGCGGCTTCTAATTTCCGATGTCATGTCCCATTTGTCGTTTACGTTACAGCCAAGGTACTTATAGGAGTTGACGCGTTCCACCACCTCATTTCCAACTCTTAGATTCAGCTGGTTATTTACGCTGGTTTTATTTACGACGAGCCATTTTGTCTTATTAAGGTTGAGTTTAAGACCCATAGACAAGCTGTGCTCTGTAACGGTTGTCATTAGTTCTTGTAGGTCTTCTATGTTCGTAGCCAATAGAACGGTGTCGTCGGCATACCTCAGGTTATTGATCACTATGCCTCCTACGATTACTCCTATGTTCTTGCCATCCAATGCTTCTCGAAATATTTTTTCTGCATAAAGGTTAAAAAGTAATGGCGAGAGAACACAGCCTTGTCGCACCCCTCTTTAAATCATGACCTCTTCTGACAGTTCTTTGTTCACTAACACCGCTGCTGTTTGGTTCCAATACAGGTTGCCTATAATGCGGATATCTTGCCCGTCTAATCCTAGTTCTTTAAGTATATCTACTACTTTATTATGGTTTACGGTATCAAATGCTTTTTCATAGTCTAAGAAACAGGCAAAAACATCCACTTTAACATCAAGGCATCGTTGTACCAGAACTTGTACACTGAAAAGTGCCTCCCTTGTACCGAACCCATTCCGAAAGCCAAACTGGGACTCGCTGATCGACTCTTCACATTTGCGGTAAATACGATTATGGATGATCTTCAGAAATAGTTTCAATACTTGACTCATGAGACTGATGGTCCTATAATCTTTACATTGTTTCGCATTTGATTTCTTTGCTAAGGTGATGAAAGTTGATTTTAACCAATCTCTTGGTATTTCACCTGTTCTATATATATTATTAAATAGGCCTACTATTATTGAGAGAGAACTATCATCTTTAAGGATCTTAAAAATTTCTGCGTGTATTTCATCTGGGCCAGGTGCCTTCCCATTCTTTATTCTCGCAATAACATGTTCGACTTCTGTTCTTGTTATGTCACTTCCGTCATTTCCGAGTAGTTTATTATAGATATTATAGGGTTCATGTCTGTTGTCCTTAAAAAGAGTCTTTATGTATCTATTCCACTCTTTTAGTTTATCCTCTGTTGATGTTAATATAGTGTTTTGCTCATCCATTAGCATTTGGGATATTATAGGCTTGTGGTTACCAGCGACCTGCTTCACTTTCTTGTGCAAGTTAAAGGAGTCATGCTTTATTTCAAGAGCTTCAATTGGTGCTATTGCAAAGTTTAAACCCTTGGCCAGTACGGTTTTGGTAGGTTCAACCTACCAAAGTCGTACTGGCCAAGGGTTTAAACTTTGCAATAGTTAACCTATAGGTTCAACCTACCAAAATCGTACTGGCCAAGGGTTTAAACTTTGCAATAGCACTAACTCGCCTTCCCAAAGAAGACATAACCACTGGTGTCGAGACTGCTATTTCACAACTCCCTGCCACATTAGCCGAGACAATAAGACAGGAAACATGCCTTTTTAAGATCTGCCAAACCACCGACAAGAAACATCCATACGAGGAATTCAAAGCCCTCAAGGCACTAAGAGAAAACAACAGCATTGTGGTCCTACCAGCTGACAAGGGAAATTGCTCTGTAGTCATGATCAGTGCTGACTATAAACAAAAAATGACCACAATCTTAGATGATCCAGCTTATCTACCCAGTACAACGGACCCCACAACCTATCTTGAGAAAACTACCAGACAAAAGATCCTAAGCTCTAGCATTGACAAGGAAACAATGAATTACCTTATACCAAGGGAGAAATCTTCACGGTGTCCCAAGATATATGGTTTACCAAAGATCCACAAAGATGGAGCCCCACTACGACCAATAGTAAGCTCCGTTGGTTCACCGGTACAACTTATTGCGAAACATTTAGCAAAATGTTTACAACCATACGCCGAAGATTGTAATTCCTATGTCCGCAATGCTGAACACTTCATAGACATACTGAAAAATCACCAACTCTAGCCCGGCCACCTACTTGTGAGCTTTGACATTGTATCTTTATTCAAAAAAGTACCGGTCTCTGAGGCCTTAAACATCATAAGATCAAAATTAAAACCAGAAAAGTATGTATCAGATCTGGCAGAACATTGTTTAAACAATACATACTTTAGGTACGATGGTCAAATATACAAACAAGTCCTAGGAGCACCAATGGGTTTACCTCTATCCCCAGTAATAGCCAACATATTTCTTACAGATTTTGAGGAAAAGGCAATCTCATCAGCCACATTTAAACCTACACTCTGGTTAAGATATGTTGACGATACATTTGTAATCTGGCCCCACGGCAGACCAGAGCTGGACAAATTCCTTACCCATCATAACTCCCAACACGACCAAATTAAATTCACAATGGAGATAGAAAAGCATCAACGACTTCCTTTCTTGGATGTTTTGGAACAGAAGAAACCTGACGGCACCTTGAGTCACACTGTGTACCGGAAACCGACCCATATAGACAGATATCTGAACGCTTCTTCGCACCATCATCCCAAACAACTAGCATCTGTAGTCAACACTCTTACCACCCGATCCAAAAGACTAGCCGACCAGCTTAACTTACCG